>JARHVA010000563.1:3660000-3742500 GCA_037957365.1 Torreya grandis | reverse complement strand
CTTCTTGATATACAAATTTGTATCAGAGGGTCTATGAATGAAGTTATGTTGTAATAGATTATCACCAATATTAATGTACCATACCCTTGGTGCTTGATTAAGTCCATAAAGTGTCTTAATTAGAGGACATACCTTATGTGGATGATTTTTGTGAATGAAGCCTTCTCGTTGGGTCATGTACACTTCATCTTTGAGATCACCATTTAAGAATGCACTATTCATGTCTATCTGTTGAAGCTTCCATTTAATTTGTGTTATGAGTGTCCAAATAAATTTAATGGTCTTGATCATTAAAATGGGTGTAAATGTGTCCTTATTATTTATCCCTTTTTACTGGTCATATCCCTTTTCAATAAGTTGTGCTTTGTCATTGTTGATAGATCCATCTGCCTTGTATTTTATCTTAAAAATTAGCTTGTTGCTAATGGATTTATTTACTATAGGCAGATCGACAAGTTCCCACATCCCATTTTTATGAGGGTATCTTATTCATAATTCTTGGCCTTATTCCATTGAGATTAACATAAAGCCTTTTGAACTATCTTTGGTTTAGTGTTATCAACTACTAAAATCATCAGTGTGAGATTAAATTCATGTCTCACCTATCTTTTGGTTCAAACTCCTTATGAAGTGTCTTGATTAGTGTTTAGGTGTGAGTCCATGATTGTGCTTTCTACCCATTTTTATATTGATGTTTCTACTAATTTTATGAAGAATTATCTTCCATATTTCCAAGAAAATTGAATAATTCTCCTTGAAACTCACCTTCTTTGTGATCAGGTTCTTCATTCTCATCATTTAACTATGGGAGCAGTCTATGAGTGGTCATATATTTTGACTCCTTATGTGGTAATGAACCAAATGATAAATCATCAAAAACCACATCTTGACTTTCATATATTTTTTGTGTCTCATGATCCAGGAGATGATATGATTTTGGGGTAGTACTATACCCCAATAGAAGGCACTTAATTGTCTTTGGTTTGATATTTTCCCTCTTTTTAACAGAACCAAATAATCTAAGATGAGAGATCAAAGGTTTTTGACCACTTCATACCTCTTATGGCATCTTGTCTTACAAGATATTTGTAGGTGTCATATTGAGAAGATATACAACTATTCAAACTACTACTACCCATAATGGTGCATCCAACATCATAGTGGGAAGCATGTAACACGCCATATCCATGGCTAAATGATTTTATCATTCTACTATTCCATTTTAATATGGAATATAAGGAGTAGTCAGGTTTTTTTAATTTCATGTTTCTTAAAAGATGTCAATAATTCCTTTGATGTGAATTCCCCCCTCGATCTAAGTAGAGGAGTCGAAGAGATCTCCCTAATTGGGTGACAACAAACTGGTAGAAGACCTTAAAATGTGTAAAGGCTTCACTCTTCTTCTTGATAAATAACACCCATGTCTTAAAAGATAAATCATCAACAAACAACCAAAAAATTACTTGAATCCTTTGAAATAAGTAGGAAGGGATCTACACATATCGGTATATATCACATTAAGATGATCCTTGGCTTGTGAGGAACTCAGCTTTAACATGACCCTATGTTATTTATTGACAAGGCATCTAGGGCAACATGTAAAGAATGAGACAACTAATGAATTCCATAGACCATGGCCTTAGAGATGATCTAGTACAAAGAACCAACAAAAAGGTGTCAATATCAATAATTCCATAATGTTTTAGATTCTACCATAGTGGTAGAGAGAGGAGCAACATCAGATGAAATTACATCTAAGGCAAATAACTGATCCTTAAAAAACATTCTATTAATGACCTGACCATCCCATGAGAGGAGACAAGATTTTATGCCATTCTTGATCATGAACTCTACATTAACCTTTTGATTCAAGAGATGACTTACAGAAAGGAGATTTGTTGTCAAGCCAAGGATATATAGTACCTTTGTGAGAGTACGAGTTCATGTCTTAAGATAAATGGTGATAATGATAATTCTTTCTACAACATACTCGTGGGTCGAGTTATAAGTGAATCAAATAGTTACTTGTATCCTATCATATGATTGCTAACACTAGAGTCGATCAACCAAACTAAGCTTATGTGTGACAAGGTTTGGGAGACAAAAACTACATCTTTATATGTGTTTCTACATTTTCCTTTTCTGGGTACAACCTTTTTATATTTATCAAACTAGTGATTTTATGTTGCTACATGTTCATACTATTTCTGTCATCAATGACATATTTTGGATTTATGTGAATCATCTCTACTAGATACTCCCTCTTAACTAGATGAGCCATGTGTCAATGCATTATACCAGCATTTATTTTATTGTTGTGACTACTTTGGTGGTCCTTTTAAGAAATTTGAGGCACATTACCTTGAATCAAAGCTTTATCCTCAAACTCTTCTTGCACTGACTAGATGGCTTCTTTTTATCTAAATAGATCCATCAATTCTTTGAAAGACATTGCTTGCTTTGTGATATTCAGTATCATGGTGAACATCTAAAATTGAGAGGGGAGAGCTCTCAATATGATCAGAAGCAATAGCTTATCCTCAATATTTTCTCCAAGTGCAATTAATTTTGCTCTTAGTTACACTACCTGGGATAAAAATTCCTCAACTTTCTCACCATCTTTAATATTGAGAGTTGAATATTGAACTAGAGTGGATTATCTTCATCTAATTCTTAACCTCATCAATGGTGGACAAAATATCCCAAGCCTTTTTAAATGTTATTGCATCATAAATATGAGGTTGACCCTTCTTGATGACACTGAGTGTGATCAACATTAGGCCTTTTATTTTTTACTTGTCATTTTGGTTCACTCATCAATTTTAGTAGGATGGATCACTACACCAGAGATGATACCTTGTAATTATTCAAATTTAAAAATCATTCACATCTTCATCTTCTACATGACAAAATTTCCCCCTTCGATAAGTTTGGCATCAGAGAATAGGATTTTGGGTGCAAAATTTTTTTGTTTTACTTTATTACTACAAAATTTTACACTCAAAGTAGTATTTTATCCTTTATAATTATCTATAAAAAATATACCTTGAAAAAATCAATAGATTCCTCCAGTGGTTCTACAAACATTATGCTTCTTGGCCACTTGGTTAGATGAAACCAATATAATGCTTCAATTAGATTGCTCTAGTCTAGTTCCTCTATTGTGCATTGATCAAACTACCAGGTTGTGGTCACTTTGATCAGCTTCTACTTCTATGACATCAACAAATCTTCCATGCTTCACGCTATGAGATTTTTTAGCAGATTGAAACCTTTGGCTTTTAGCATATTCCTCCATGCTTCTTGATATGAGTTTGTTGATCTCTCTGATGATTACAATGAGCCAATGGAATGATAAAATATAATGGTTTGACCAAACACTCATCACTTTGACTTCAACTTTATCTTAGGCATCAATCAACTATGTTAAATGCTTTGATCAAGTAAGTTCACCACTTGCCTTGTCTTTTACAGCTCAAGGCAACAATGTAATGAATGAAATACAAATAATAATTGATCGGTTAAAATAACTGATTCTAACTAAATATCATCCTATGATTATCCTTAAATAATGTAATAAACAAAATAGCTATGGTAACATTTATAATATTGATAAATATTTAAAGTTATGGGCCATCCATAATTAAATATCCCTATCATCTAATAGAAATCTATTATTAAAAATATAAATAATAAAACATTTAAAAAAATTTATAAGGATGAAAATATAAAAGATCATTTTTTGTTGTTTTATTATAAGGATATCATTAACCACAAACTTAAAGATTTATCATACCTATTTGAGGTTCTGAACATGAAAAATATCATTATTATTATAATAAAACTAATAATTAACTCACACAATATTTTATAAAAAATTATAGATATACACTCGTAAAAAAACATGGGAAACAAGATCATTTACAAAGATGCTTTTTAAATTTGTAAAAAGAAATATTTTGTGATCCTTATATCCGATCAGATAAGTTTAAGTCCACAATGAAGGTGAAGTGAGAATGAAAGAAAATAATGATTTTTTCTCTCTTTAAGAGTGGTTTTGAGATCCCAAGATGCTATCAAGATTAAGAATATTACATTGCTATAATTATCAAAGTAAATATTGGATTTTTGGAAAATTCTTATATAGGGTACCTCACTGAACCAGGTAGCAGGAATGGAGTTGGCTTATTAAATTGCACTTGGATCTCCCAAACATGCCAACCAACATTGACCAATATGAGGTCCTAGTGCAAATGAGAAATTTTAAGGCCAATTGTAATTTTAAAAATATGAAAATTGTAAATTATAGTTGGAGTTCCCATTTCCCTAAGGGTCATAGTGCAAATGGAAATTTTCAAGGCCATTTTTAAAATTGTAAATTTACAAATTACAAATTACAGTTGGAGTTCCCATTTCCCTAAGGGTCCTTATGCAAATGGGAACTTTCAAGGCCATTTAAAATTTTGAAAATTTACAAATTGCAAATTGCAGTTGGAGTACCCATTTTCCTAAGGGAACTTTTTAGGGAAATGGGAACTCCATCTATAATTTGTGATTTTACAAATTGCAATTGGAGTTCCCATTTCCCTAAGGGAACTTGTTAGGGGAACTACAATTATGAATTACAATTTTGCAATTTACAAATTTTAAAATTGCTTCTAAGTTTTAATTTTCCAAATACAAAGAAATCTACAAAATTACAAATAGGACCTAGATTTCCTCAAAGCAAAGAAAATTACAAATTTTTAAAAGGGACAAGAATTTCCCCAAAAGGCCAAAAAGTGAAAGTTATTTCATTTATGCATTAAAAAATGTGGAGGTAACCATAAAATAAAAATTTGAAAAAAGCAAAGGGTGTAAAATCAAGTTAGAGCCAAAAAAAAGGTTAAAAAATCCTAAGTTTTGCATTTTCCATTGTTTTGCTTATTCAAACACCTCCATTAGAGAAATATTTTAGGAATTCAAGATCAATGTGGCCCACTCCAATGAATATTTCTTAAGTAGCCAAACATTTGGGGTGTTTAAATACCATAATTACAAAGCAGGGTTATTCTATGGCATGCATATGAAGAAGGGCAATTGTCAAGAAGATTTTAGAGTTGCAAATGAGTGGTCAAAGGCATTCTGAGGATGTTTCACAAGAAGACTAAGATATTATTTTTTTCTAAAGTTAAATATTATCTTTCAGACTTAGATAAAATTCATTCCATCTAAGGAGAGCAAAGGGGTGCTAGAAATATTCATCATTACTTGTAGAGGTAGTTACAACAATGATTTTTCATGCAAAGGGATGAAGATTCTAGGTGTGGAAAGGATAATTTAGAGCTGGGAGAATATTCGTGTAACTTTGAGTGTTGACTAAAATTTTACAATATTTCAAATTGCTACCAACACTCCCAAATTATAAAATGTGGTAAAAAAAGTATGAATAGATGTCTAGTCCTTTATTCTAAGGTGGTTGATGGTATTTATTTTTCTCTCTAAGTCTAGGATCTTTAAAATTTTGTGATTTATTATTGTCTGTATGTATTTTCTCCCTTTCTAAGGTGGTTGTAGATGTACATCCATTACCAAGCTTTGAGAACATGTTTATGTCTACCTTGTCAAAAGAGAAAAATCACCATCCTTCTCCCCATGAAATCATTATGGAAAATGATGTATGTAAGGTTTAGTTGAAAATTTAATGAGAATACTTGTGGTTTTTACTAGTTCCTTTTGATGAAGTGAAATAATATGTTTTAAAAATATTGTTGATTAGATATTTGGTTCAATTATTACTATTGGTTATCATTTTGAGCATAGACCTAAATTATAAACCCTTTTAATAGTTTAATTTCAAAATATGTTGTTGAATAACACATTAAGACACCTTGGGTTTATGAATTAATGGGAAAAGGTAAATAAAAGTCTACTTGTAGTGTATGTTCTAGGGATTCAAGAATCATTTGGGTATTTACATTTTGTTATAGATAATCTTTACATGTGATATTTATGGGAAGGTAAATAGTAAAGTTTATATTTACTGAGAGGCAAATATTAGTTACTGTAACTATAATTATATGGTTAATATAGTAAGAGTCTTGATATTATATTGCTAGTGATAACCATATAATATCTCATATAGTTTATCATATTATATTATAGGTTAGTGAGTTGAGAGTTTATAGGGATTTGGGAATCCCTTATTATATGAATCATTAGTCCTATATATTTGTATTATGTTCGTATTGTTTGTTAATGAGAGAAAATATTATTATTGTGAGTTTAAATTAATTTTCCTATGCACTCCTTGCATTTGGCTCCTCAAATTTATATAAGTGGTATCAGAGCAGGTTTTCCATTAGTCATGAGAGTATATGAGGGTAATGTGACTATGATGGATTGATGTAAATCCTATTGAATAAATTCATGGATCCAAGTTTTTCATAATTTTGGTTGCATGTTAATATTAGATCAATTTATTTTTGGACTAAAATAGATATATTATCATTTCTTCATGATGAATTATTTATATTGTTAGATCACATTTACTTTAGCATGCAAATCTGTTATCATTAGTGTTTATATCTCTATACAAATCTATGTGTATTATTTGATAAAGATTGGGATTTTTTCATATCTATTGGTTTCTGATTACTACATCTAAAAATTTATTTGATATAATAGCTTCAATGGCATTTAGTTCAAAATTGGATCATTAATATTTGTTAGTGCTCTCATCTCTTAACATTGATCATTCAGCTTGTTGTTTTCCACCATTCAGCCCATGCCAAATTTTAATTTGAATATTTTATATTCTTTTAGTGTTGAAGATCTGATTTATATAGTTTTTATTTAATGTGATCCATTGATTTAATGTGATCAACATCATTGTATAGTGCATATCTATTTTTTGGTAGATGCTCATCTACATGGAAATGTATCTCTCCATAGCATCCTTAATCTGGAAAATCATCTAACATCTCTAAGAAACCAAATTCATTATCATTAATATGTGTTTAGTCTCACCTAATACAAGATTCATGTTCATATTTAGCCATGGCTCTTTTATTTGCATTACTTTTGCTTCAATTATTTACCAGTTCACACCTACCTTGCTAATTTGTATATGCATCACTCGATTTGGAGTTCCTTAGCTCCCACCTCATCATTGAAGTTATTTGCTTCATGCCTCAAGATACAACCTATATCCATGTCATCTCATAATCCTATATAATGTATTCTAATTGGCATTTACATTCTCCTTGCAAGGCAATCATCATGGAAAATACTCGGTGAGCCTCACAATCTTATTAGTTCTACTACCTCAAACCTAAGCTCAACCAATACATGCAATATTCAATTGGTTATTATATGATTTTAATTTTTTATTAGATTTGAGACATTTTTTTCTTTAGATTTCTTTTTCTTTTTATAAACTTGTTTTGGTATAAGTTTTGTTAAATCTTATATTTAATTAGATTTTAATCATTGGTAGTCAAATTGTCAAAAAAAATTATATGTCAATTATGAGTCATTATCATTTGAGTTTATTATCAAAAAGAGTCAGTTCTATGTCAAAAATACAAATTGATTATATATATCACAAGGTCAAAGTCATAGTGTATCATCTTGGTTGTCAACATTAAAATATCAATATTTTTTTATGAGCAAAAAGTCAAAATTGTAAAAATAAAAGAAAAAATTACCTTATAGATGCGTTTTCAATGGAAATCAACTATAAGTTAACCATTTCACATTGTGGGAGGGAATGATATAATAAACAATGTGAAAATATTTGTGCTTCATCAACATACTAGCTGAGTGAGCAGGGACATAATGGAGGCTGAAGGCTACACGGAGGATGAAGGTCTTTCAGTGACCTCTCATTAGTCACCAATGATGGGGTTGCATCATGTTTTAGTGACTTTGTGTGGTGTGTATTTATTTTTAACATGGCGTGAATTTTATTTTTTTCAATATGTTAATTTTTTGGAAATGTTTAAATTGTAAGAGTGGGGAACATAAAGAAATATTTCATTTTCTATTCAGAACCAAACCAGCTAAAATCAAAGAAAACTACCAGTGGTAGTGGTAGTCTTCTTTACTATGTTATATTGAGTGGCATGATTGTACACAGTGGCTACAAGTAAAATATTGATTTCTTACAAGGTCAAAAGTGACATTTAGTGTATGTTTTCTTTTAGTTCTATTTTGGTGTGCAGAAGATGTAAATGAAATCTTAATGTTTTAACTACTAGTAGAAAACATTGTGAAGTGTGTCTCTATGTTTATTTTAACACTCATACATTTGGAAAGGGTTGGTGGTTGATCTAAAAAACCATATAAGTAAAAAGGTAGATAAACTTTTACTGGTATAATAGTCCTCAAACTATTTTTCTTCTTTATGAAGATGATCCACTAGTGGAATTCCAAGTGCATTATTTTTATAGAGTAAATGTGGAATGATTTCTTCCGCATACTTTTGGTCATGTATAGCAAGACAATTAGCCTGTTGGAAGTTTACATGCCTTTCTTTGATCATATTATGAAACAAGACCATGCAACACATTATAGTACAAGGAGTTATGTTGTACCATGTCAACATTAAGGGGATGAATGTTACAGATAATTTTTACATGTGATATTTATGGGAAGGTAAATAGTAAAGTTTATATTTACCAAGAGGTAAATATTAGTTACTGTAACTATAACCATATGGCTAATATGGTAAGATTGTTGATATTATATTATTAGGGATAAAAATATGATATATCATATATTTTAGCATATTATATTATAGGTTAGTGAGTTAAGAGTTTATAGGGATTTAGGAATCCCTTATTATAGGAATCATTATTCCTATATATTTGTATTATGTCCATCTTTTTAATTAATGAGAGTGAATATTATTATTGTGAGTTTAAATTAATTTTGCTGAGTACTCATTGAATTTAGCTCTTCAATTTTATATCACATTTCATATGCAACAATAAATGCAAACCACTCCTAGTGTCTCCTAGAGCTTGCATATAAGTTTTTGCATCTTTACAAAGGAATAATGTCATGAATGTTGAAAGAATCCCTGCTATATGAAAACTACCAACAAAATACCACTCTTAATATCTATATAAATTTACTACCCTCTCATACCCTATAAATAATATAGTTATTACATATTTTAAGTGATGAATCTTGTATACTTAGAATGTGTCTATATTTTGTGCTTTGAAGACTAGCCTTGCAGTTTTCCATTTGACCCCCATTGTTGAATATTATTTAGAATGAAGGTTGCAAGCACATCCCAATATGTCTTTAGTAGCTTGTATGTGACTTAGTGTATTTGATCATTCCATGTGATAACCCTTTCTTGTAGGGCTAGTTGAAGTAATTTTCAATGCTAAAGATCCACTTAAGCTAGATTGGAAATTAGTAGAATATAGACAAAAGATCATTCCATCTAAGAGGGATATTATAAGTAGTTTTCAATGCTGAAGATTTACTAAATGTTGATGCAAAATTAGTAGAAAATAGGTAGACATTTTTGTTGATTATTTATTCTATTATGTACATTTTTGTTCATTACCTATTTTTCTATTAGGCATTTAGGTAACCATTTTTTGTACATTTAGTGACACGTCTCATAAAAAAATAGAATAGTTATTGTGGGTGAGTTCTAACATTTTTTATTTTTCTAAATTATATAAGGATCTAGGGTCTTTCAAAACCTGAATTTTATCCCTATAAAATAAAAAGTATAAAATCTAAAGTCTTTGATGCATGACAAATATATAAGATAAGATTAATGAAAACTTTATTTGAACTATAATTAAATATTATGAAATTTCATTTACCCATACCAAAAACTTATTCCCAAAAAATATAATGTATATATCTTCTTTGTTTAGTGTATTTTTTTTAATTTTTTTATTCAAGTAAAATGAATTATTTTTACACTTTTGGTGGCATACTAAATGTAGCGAGATGCTTATTATATTTTTTCTTATATTGTTTGAAATTGTTAAATCAATTAGTTTACATAAAATATATGATTTTGTGTATTTAATCAAACCTATTACCTATGAAAACAATCCCTTTGTGAAAGAAGCATTTTCAATTGATGAGATTATACTACAAAAAAAAAATGACATGAAGCATTTAATAAAATTCTTCAAATGTCTAAAATATTTAATATGAATAAGATAATCACATCCCATTAAATAGATACTCAAAATATTATTTATCTATAATGTAAATTTGTAAAAATACATGCTTGAATTCTCAAAACAATATATGTCTTAAATTATCTCATTTGTATTCATTTCTAAAATGAAATATATGCCTAAATGCTCAAAACAATACTTATAGACATGTTTAAAAATATGTAAGAAATAAAATTTTCCTTGGTTTGATATTTTCTTAAGAATATTAAAGTTATTGAAAATATACCAAATTTGGAATGCATGTTTCAAGTCATGTAAGACATATAAGTAAGAAAGAAGGTTTTTCATTTGATATTTTATTAATATTATTAAATTTATTTAAATATATATTTTTCATATAATAAATGATGTAAATATAAATATTTACATTTTATTTTATCAATTTTATAATGTTGCATGTGTTGATGGTCTAACAATAATAGTAGTAATAGAACACAAGTACAAATACTTGATAAAACTACTTTCATAAAAAAAAAAATCAATTTTGCATGTGCTACAAGAGAGATTTTAAAATATTGTAATTAATAAATTTGACACAAGCTAACAATATTAGTAGTAATAGAACACTAACACAAATACTTGATAAAACTACTTTCATAGAAAACTTCTCAGTTTTGCATGTGCTAAAAGATATTTGAAAATATTGTAATCAAAAAAATTTACATAAGCTAATTATCTCATTCTTTTGAGATTTTGGTTATTTTACCATTACCAACAATCAATTTGATCAAGCATATTTTATGATTTATTGATGTTTTAAAGTTGTCTTTCCTAAATTTTTAGTTGTGTCAAATATTTTGAAGATTATAATTAGTGTTTCACATTCATAGATGTATTTTGGGATTGAAAAATGTATCTTAATTATTAGAGGGTTCAAAGTTATCATCGTTGTAGTTTTTTCAAAATTATATTACATATATTTTTTAACTCAAAATTTATTTGTATGATCAAAACATTATAAAGAGTTAAATATTAATTTATTGAATTAAAACCATTTTTTTTTTTACATATTTTTAATAAATTATAAAATAAAATAACTTTGGATTTTATTGTTAATTACATCAATTCCATTCAATTATTTATTTTTTTTAAAAGAAAGAAAGAAAAAGAAATTCAAAAATATACTAATATGTTTGAATTTTATGATATTGAGGTTTAATGGTATTTATATTAGCATATAATTTACATATTATTTATTTAATTAACATTTGTTACAATTTAAAATAATGAATATTTTAAATATATTTATAACATTTAGTAGTTTAGTTCTTTAGTTTTGAGTTTGTTAGTTTTTTAAATGAATAAGTTGACGTTATAGGAATATTACACAGTTTATTCATATTTTATCTAGATTTAAAAATTAGAATATTTAATATTTAAATAAATATTAACATTATTGACATATTTTTAATAATGTTTATATTTAAAATATTAAACTAATGTTCATCAAATATCAGATTCAATCTAACCATTTCTATTTTTAAAAAATAAAATCAAATACTTCTTGTAAAAAGAGAGATTTCAAAATGAATCCATATAATTTATTTGGGTTAAATTTGATCTATACCCTTATTTGAATATGCTGGTCAAATTTATCCACCTCACACCCTAATTTAAAAACAAAGCAATTGGTGAGGTTGAAAATTAATATTAAAATTGTTAAGTTTTTAATAGTTCATCAAAATTTTGTTCAAATCATTTCATTTGAAAGTATTTATAAGATTGTATGAAACATATAAAAATAATATATGAGAAATTTTGATTGACTATTGAATGGTTTTGTTTGAACTCCTTGAATAATTTGAATGGTGACTAGTAATTCGGGAGATTTACAAAGAGACTAGTTTAATAGCTAGATTATGCACTGTCAGCATAGATCATTTCTGAGTCATAAAGTACATTATAATAGTGAATAATAATATTTAATTTATATATAATAAATCATCTCATTAAAGAATAACTCAATCAATGATATTACAATAAAAACATCCTTCCAAAACACTACCAACAAAACCAAAGAAATTTTTGGGTCACGAAATGTACGACTCGAGATGTCCTGGATTAAACTGGTAAAATAATATGACATGTGATTCATCAGTAAAAGAGATGTGCTTGAATGAATTATGAAAATACATTGAAGATGAAAGCATATATATACAACCTCAGCCTAAAATAAATTGTAGGTACTCTTTTAGTTTCCTACTTTTAATCTATTTGTATATAATATCAAATTTGGTTTAAACAAGAATTGTAAGGACACTTTCAGCCTTAACTTTATGAATTTAATATATTAGTGTGTTATAATATGTCTAATGAAGTGTGAATCCTAAAGATAATGTCATTTTATCCTGGAACATGCATTATATAATTATTGTCAAACTCAAGTAGAAATGCATTTTATTGGTTAGAAATTTTCATAACGAAAGTAAAATTACAAAAACATTTTCAACATTATATTTATATGAGTTTATTTATAAAATTTTTATTTAATATGATTATGGCATAGCTGATTCAATTATTGATCAATTTTTTGGCAAAGAATATCTTGAGTATTGTTTATTGAAGAACATATCTACTTAATTATGTTGGGACACACATAAAAAATTATCATACATCTTTAATAATATTTTATCACCAATGTCAGCTTCAGTAAATGGTCAATTTTTATGCAATAATACAAACTACAACATCTATGTTTAAATGTTATTTGCTTTGGTAATAATATCATTAATCAAATGGATCATACAACTAACATGATTTTTGTCATGATATCATTAAAAAATAGTACTTAATTTTTACAACCATCCTTATTTGACTACACAATTTTAATCTCACAATATTTTTCAATTTGATCGATTTGATAGTCTTTTCTCTCATCTAAAAATAGATACATACATAGGAAAAAACATAATAATTTTAATTATATGAAACTAACATGATTTATATATTATATTATTCATTATGAAAAAAAAATCCTAAGAATTTAATAAATATTGGTTGAGAATGTGACAATGGATATGAAATATATTTTTTTTAAATTGAAATGGGAAGGAAAACTAGAACATTGGATTGACAAATTCTAGGTGATTGAGTGGTTGTAAAATAAATACCTCAAAATGATGGAATCATAGTTTTCGATGGATGGAATGGTGGTCATAGAGTAATGGAATTGCTATTTCTTTATGATATAATAGTGTAGTTTGATTGATAAAATAATGAACATTGATTATAAATAATGAAGGGTGAAGGAAGGGACATTGAAAATGGCACAACCCTATCAATGGTGAGATTGGGTTAGAAAAATCCATTAAAAAAGATTCATATATTAGGGAAAAAATATCTATCCTATTTAATGTGAAGGTATCTTAAGAAATAGAGGGTAAATTTTAAAATTTTAAATCTAAAAATAGGAGGAAAAATCAGAATGAAGAAATAAATTATCTATAGTGATGGATTGAAGAGAATTGAGTCTTTGCATTTTCAAAAACAAAAATTAGAATTGAAGATGATGATTCCAATTTTTATCTAAAATATTTCAAAAAATGAAAAATTATATGCAAAATTATATGAAAAATATACCCCCATATTGATAAGGTATGAAATGTAGATGTATAATAAAAAATGTTAAATTTCTCTCTTTCCCAAAAATTTATTTGAAATAATGTTTTTTTTCCCTAGAAATTATAGACCCTTCATATTATCCATGTTTGGGTTAATATGTTTGCTCACCCTATGGATTTTTGGGGAGAAATAAAAAAATATGGGATGCCATTGGTGAAAAAGTAAAAAATCTAAAATATTTTAAAAAGCGAACAATCAATACAAAATTATATGAATAAGACCCAATATGGATGAGGTATGAAATGAATTAAATAAGATGTAGAATGAAAATGCTAAATTTCTTTTTTGCCCAATAATTTCTTTGAAATAATGTCTTGTTTACTACAAATTATAAACTCTTTTTGGAATATATATAATATATTTTTAGGTAAAAGCAGTTTATTTTTTTTACCATAGATTATGGGTTTTAATTTCCTTATTGAAAACTCAAATATCATCCATGTTTGGGTTAATATTTATGCTCACCCTATGGAGTTAAGGCTTCTACTTTGGGTTCCAACATCCCAAGTATGATTTTCCACTTCCTCATTTTAGAACTTCGACTCATGTTTAATGAATTTTTTTTACGATTCTATTTAGTTTCATTGGTTTCTTAGTTCTATAATATATTATCATTTACTCTTTCTTGGTATTTAGCTACTTTTATCCTTCGACATGGAGGATGGACTATGAATATAAATATATTATATTATATTATATTATATTATAGTTGTATGTATTAATATTTAATATCATTTTTTAAATTAATAATAATGATAATGATATGTTCTAATATTAAAAATTATCTACACATAAATATTTATTCTAAAATATTTTATAATAAATAAAGAATATGAAAATTAAAAAACTACAGGTTATAAATTGTATACATTATTTCTCTCCCTTATTAAAAGATAATTACTTTTTTCTCCTTAAATTCAAATGATGATATAAGGCATATTAATTGTAAAAAAATAGCATTCACACAAATATCATCTCTCAAAAATTTAAAGATTATTAAATAGAAAACATTAATTATACAATAAGAGAATGTTATAGAAATTTCTTTTCTTAAAACAGAAAATTTAGTTTAAAAACTAGATGGAATTACACAAATTCCCTTTCTTTTAGCTATAATTCATTATATAGTAATTCAAAATTATTTTTAGAAAGAATCTTCTATGATTTCATCATTTTTAAGTGTTGTCTTATCTAAATTTTTATTTGGGATAATTTTTCAAATATTCTAATTAGTGTTGAATAACTAGTTTTTTGATGCATATATTCACCTATTGTATAAATTAATAAACATTGAATCATTTTATGTCCTTCATATAGTATGAGATCAAATCGAATAAGTGACCAAGTGTTGATGACCAAAATGACAAGAAGCATGTGTAGAAGAAGACCATCACCTAGTAACATCATTTAAAGTCATAATTTTCACCTGGTAAACATGTGGTGAGTGTGGAAAGTGGTTCCAACCCAGTGCACATGATCAAATATCCATTATATGCCTTTCTTCAGAGGAAGCTTCTTAAAATCTTCACAATGCAAGCCACGTAGGAAAGGTGGTGTTGATTAATTTTATAATTTATACAAAGAAGGTGGTGATGATCCCAAAAATACTAGTTGACTATTACAACACAAAAAACCAAAGTTGTTGCTCCCAAAAATATCAATTCCTATAGATAAGCAGACAAAAGTATGAAAATATTCAATCCTACAATGTTGTTATTGTCTTGAACCCAAAGAAGAAGGCAACATCTATACACATGATAGTTTGAAGCATAATTTATAAAATGTTGGGATGAATTCCCCAAATTTTATTAAAAAACTCATAATTATCATTAAGGGTGGTGCTGATTGGTGATGGTAACTATTTCCATGCAAATGAGTGTTAGCCACATAGGAAATGTGGTGTTGATTATTACTACAAGCCACACATGAAAGGTGGTGCTAGAAGGAAATGTTACTCATAAAAATATTGGTTGACTATTTCAATCTCAAAACCCATAGTTATTTCTCCCAAAAACACTGGTTCCTATAGAGAAGTAAATGGAAGTACCAAAATATTCAATCCACCAAGGTAGTTATTATCTTGAACCTGAAGAAGGAAGCATTTATTCGTGGTAGTCTAAAATATAATTTTTGAAATCTTTGGATGAATTCCATTGTAGTTTATTTTTCTCTACAAGATGCCTCTAGAACATTGGTAATCTTGAATAGGATGAATTAGTTCAATGAGGCCTACTCAAATATTTTATGTTTGATGTGAAATGCTAGGCATAAAAGAATTACACAAATATCGATGAAGGTTATGATGAAAATGATGAATGTGAAGATAAATTCACACATAAGAATACATGTTTGATTGCAAAATCATAACAAGACCACTTTCATGCCACTTTTCATCCTTAAAAAATGTACAGTTGTTTGTACATACAAATTTTTTGAAGAAATAAAATATTATTTTGTTAACTTTGTGAAATCTTGCATGAAAGATAATCTCTACACCAAAATTTACTCTTGTCTGATGCTCAACTTATCAAAAGGACAAATTTTGTTTCATGGAAGATGAAGATGTGCATGATTCTTCAATTAAAATAATTATGGGGCATAGTTACTAGTACAGTGACCTATCCTACTAGAGCTCATGAGTAAATGAAATATGACAAGTCTAATGCCAAAACCCAAGTATTGATCACACTTAGTTTCATCGATGAGGTTCAACCTCATACTCAAGATGTGTTAAAATCAAAGAAGGCTTTAGAAATTTTATCCACTATGTATAACGTGAAGAACCAAACTAACATCCTCCATTTACACTCTAAGTTTCATACTCTTAGTATGAAGGATGGTGAGAAAGTTGAGGAGTTCTTACACTGGGTGGTAAAACATTGAGTAGAACTAGTTGTGCTTGAATAAATGATCAAGGTCAAGTTGTTGGTTCTAATCACATTGAGAGCTCTCTCCTCTCAATTTTACACATTCATCATGCACTAAAAATTACAAAATAAACAATATATTTGAAATAAATGGTGAATTTGATTCAATAATAAGAAGCCATCTAGTCCACAGAAATTGGGAATGGATGTTAAACGGTTTAGTTTGATGTGTTGAAAATAAAGGTCTGCACATATAAAAATCATAATATTTACTTAAGGAATATTTGTTTAGGGTCTAATGGTGTTTGACTTAGCTTAAGTTTGCATACTATTTACTTAATAAATATTTATTGTAATTAAAAATAATGATTAATTTTAATAATATTTAGTAGTTTATTTATTTAATTTAGAATTTATTAGTATTTTATATTAATAAGTTAAGGTTATATAAAGATTACATAGTTTTTTTGTATTTTTTTTTATAGATTTAGAAATTAGAATCTTTAACACTCCTTCAAATTGCAAATCTATAATTTGCAAAGGGACCTTCCTAGGGGAATTACAAGTGTAATTATGCAATTTTTAAATTTGTAAAAGGGGCTAAGATTTCAATAAAAGGTCAAAAGGTGAAAATAAGTCTTTTATGCATTAAAAATGAAATATGAAGGAAACCCTAAAAATTCCAATTTGTAAAAAAGCAAATGTGAAATTTTAAAATGTGAAATAGCAAATTTGCAAAAAATAGAATTTTAAAATGCAAGGTGTTGAAAATCAAGTTAGAGACAAAAAGTAAAAATTTGAAAATAACCTAATTATCGAGGCTCCACCATGGGAGAAAAATTGTAGGTTTACAAGGCCAAGATTGGCCATTTGAGATAAATCATTGAAAGGACCATGTATCTAGAATATTCCAATGAAATCATTGCAAGAGCAATTTGTTTCATGGCATGCATAAAGGGAAAGTCAGATGTCCAAGATGTTATATATGTGCAAGCTTTAGACATCCAATTCCTAACACCATTTTTATTGAAATTGTCAATCTTACTCAGATTGCACTCAAATGCACATTTTAAGTCAAAATCCATAAAATGCACTAAATGGTTCAAAATTGTCATTTACAAGTGCCAATTTAGGTCAATGTATCCTTAAATGGAAAAACACAATTTATGGGTCAACTAACTTTGATCAATTCATTTTGAGTCAAAATGATGATTTCACCTTTTGTGCTCTAGAAGACTCTTTTCTCCTAAATTAATTAGTACATGCCATGTACCTTTGTGATTTTATGTTGGAAACATCCTAAATGGAAATACAGTTTTGAAGCATCTAACGTCACCTTATAATTCTTCATGAGTCAAATTACAACTCAGTAATATGACTTTCTGACCATTTTGATTAATTGAGGGCCAATTTCCAAATAATTGCATAAATGTTGATTAACCTTGTTTAAGGCTAATTAATCCAAATCATGAGCTTAAGTGGATTTTGCATGAGAGTTTTTGAATATTTATTTTTGAAAATTGATTCCTATTAATTGCATTATTAGGTGACATCATTTTTTGGGAAGACTTCCCTAGGCCATAAATGCCACAAATATCAAGATCATGGGTCACCCTGCCTAGTTAATGCCTCTCATGCCTCTTCAATGCCCCTTCTTCCAAGGTCATGATGAAGATAATTATAGATTTAATTATAAATATTAGGATTATTCATGGCCACACATCTCAATCTTGAAACGGATGGTCATGGTTGATCCTAACCAATCTCAAAAATATATAAATAGAGAGGCAATGGACATAAATTAAAAAGCTTGAATATTAAAAAGTTATAATGTTAAATTATTTCCACAAGGCTTTACATTTGATCATAGATTTTTTTTCAAGCTTCATTGATAGGCTAGTTTAGTGATTTAGAATCATGAGCCTAGGTTTTATAGAGTGTTCTTGAAGCATTGGAGGATTTTGCCACCATTGTTGACAAAGACAAGGATGCTTGATTCAGGGAGAACATGCTTATGAGCCACATGGGTATGGAGAATCAATTTTAGAATGTAATATCATGTTTATTTTTTTAATTTGTTTTTTTTTATCCTCTATAATTCCCATAGGAATAGATAGGCTTCGTTAGTTAGTTCTTTATGTATGTTTCATTATTTATGAACTATTGCTTGACTAACTTGCTTTATAATCTTCTCTACATCTTAGCACACCTAGTGGGACAAGATGCATCTCACACCTAAAGAAGATCACTTTACAACTCTAAAATATCTATTTAGACCCTTAAAACTCATGTAAATTGATTTTCTAACTTTATTTTGTTGTTTTTATTTGCCATAATTTTACATAGTAACTGACATCAGAAAGTAATACTGAAATTGATTACCTAGCTTAACTGATGTTGGTTAGCAAAAATGATATTGACTATATCTCATTTAGCCAAAGTAAGAATCATCAGTAGTAATAACCGACGTCAGTCATAATTTTTTTCTTAAAACATAGACCTGAGAGCTATTTTTTCAAAGTTCATTGTTTCAAGCTAAAAAGAGCTTCAAAGCTAAAGGACATGCTAACATTTTTGCTGTAGGACCAAGCTTGACATTTGATAAAAACATGTTTAAATCAAATTTTTCATGCTTAAAAATCAATTAACATCTTTACTTTGGTGTTTAATAGAGAATTTAGATGTTTTGGTGAATGTTTTCAAAGTTTACAACTAAGACCAAGGGGTCAAATGAACACCACCAAATATATAATTTGGGCTCAAAATTGAACACACTTATCATTTCTTGTTTGTAATCATTTTTTACTTATGTTTTTTTGGCAAAAAGAGGAATGTTGCATGTATGCTCTTCCATTTGTCCACTTTAGGGAACCCTTGGAATCAAAAGTGCCATTACTATTTCAAGTAGCCTAGTCCAAGGCTTAAAAAGAATGTCACCTAAATTACTCCCCAAAAACTTGCCAAAGTTTGGGTGATCTTGAAAATGACCCTAAAGTCTTTCTATTTTATGCTTTCTTTATTTTCATTCAAACTTGGCTTGTGAGGGGGATGTTATTACCTCCCGTCAGTTCTTTATGGAAGCTTTAACCCAAGGTTTCACCTCCTGACATTGACTTCATTTGACTCCTTTAGAGTTACATATGGGATGTATCTTCATTTGGACATCACACTATACTAAGCGAAAAACAGGATGTAGTGGTTTTAAAAAGGACTAGATCTTTTTACAACTAACCAATGCCATAGTCACCCAATTTTCATGCTTGTATTTTACATCATTTGACGTGAACATCATTGTGCAATTGACTCCCCTAGAATGATCAAAACCTTGCTAGTTTAGTAGACCCCACTTTGCCATACCTTGTCAGTTTAGACTTAAGACATTTATTTTTTGTCATTAGCTTACTTGGTCTTGATTTGTATCTAAAACTTCTTGTTAACTCAATGAATTTAACCAAAACACATTATCATCAATTTTCTTCAGGAAGGGAGGTGTTACACTGTCCAAATGGAAAATTCATCTTTTCCTTGTTCAAATTGTTATCAAAAGTTTGGTAATGAAGACACTGAAATAGTGCTAGAGAAGGAAGAATGATGCTCACATAGAGGCATTATATGTATATTTGTCATCATATGGATAAAACTCAATCTTCTCCATGCATGGATCTTAGATAATACACAAACTCTTATGCAAGGTTAGTTTTAAATCTACCCATGGGAAAAAAATAATTTATAGAAGAATTTAACTATTTTAAGGACAAACACTTTATTCAAAACTAACAGTGAGATTTGGATAACAATCCCCTAGTGATGAAACCATGGTTTCCACACATCAAACCCCTTACTAAACCTTTCAATGTTAGACCCATTTATATTTATCTTACACATCAAACACTTCACCGAACCTTTCAATGTTAGACCTATTTGTGCTTCTCTTACACATCAAACCTCTTACTAAACCTTTCAAAGTTAGACCCATTTATGTTTCTCTTCACTAACCCCCTCCCAAGTTCTACACTGATCTTTGCATTAGGGTGATATGTAATACCTTAGTATTGTTTCTACAAACTGACCCAACCACTTCATTATATTATCATACTAACCTTTCTATAATACTAGTCAACATAGATAATTCTAAGAATAATATTGTAAAAATGGACTTGAAATTTGTATATTAGTTGTCGACTCAGACTAAGAGTATGATTTTTTGCATTTTCACTACCATTGTTATTTTTTAGCCTGACATTTGTCCTCAGAATACATAAACTCCAAGAAGAAGGAAACCTCTTGATGGAATGATTTTATTTTTATCCTCCTTATTGTGGAAATGCATAATTAGGATAGGATAGTAATGAACTCTTATTCATAAGATTCAAACCTCTTGAACGAAAGGAAAATAATTATGCTAAAAAATATCCTTCTACTTTCCAAGCAGAGGGAAAAGCAATGGGATTTTTAGAATTGCACCTAAATTGAAAATATGTAATGGAAGTTACATCAAAAAATACAAATTGAAATAGCTATCCCTTCTCCCTTGATTCAAATGGGGATGACAAGGAAAAACATATTATGGTGAGAAGAACAAGGGAAGGAATACTTAATAAAGGCCCATTCCATCTTGTAGGGCTATTTGAAGTAATTTTCAATGTTGAACATCCACTTAAGCTAAATGGGAAATTAGTAGAAGATAGACAAAGGCTCATTCCATCTAAGAGGGATATTAGATGTAGTTTTTAATGCTAAATTTTTATGAGAAATTAGTAGAAAATAGATAGACTTTTTTTGTTGATTGTTTGTCCTATTATGTAGGTTCTTCATTGCCTATTTTTCTATTAGGCATTTGCGTAATCATTTTTTGTACATTTAATGTCGTGTCCCATAAACAAATAGAATAAGTGCTATGGGTGAATTTTAACATTTTATATCTTTCTCCATTATATAAGGATCTAGGGCCTTTCAAAACCTAAATTTTAACCTTATAAAATAAAAAGTAGAAAATCTAAAGTATTTGTTGCATGACAAATATATGAGATAAGACTAATGAAAAATCTATTCGAACTATAATTAAATATTATGAAATTTCATTTCCCCATACAAAAAACTTATTCCCTAATTATGTATTGTATATATCTTCTTTGTTTAGAGTGTTTTTTTTATTTTTTGGTTCAAGTAAAATTAATTATGTTTACACTTTTGGTAGCATACTAAATGTAACGAGATGCTTATTATATTTTTTCTTATCTTGTTTGAAGTTTTCAAATTGATTAATTTACATAAAATATATGATTTTATGTATTTAATCAAACTATTTACCTATGAAAATATTACCTTCGTGAAAAATGGGTTTTCAATTGATCAGATTATACTATAAAAAATTAATGATGTGAAGCATTTAATAAAATTATTCAAATGTATAAAATATTTAATATGAATAAGATAATCACATCCCATTAAATAGAGACTAAAAATATTATTTATCTATAATTTAAATTTATAAAAATACATGCTTGAATGCTCAAAACAATATATGCCTTCATTTATGTCATTTATATTTGTTTCTAAAATGAAATATATGCTTGAATGCTCAAAACAATATTTAGAAGACATGTTTAGAAATATTTAATAAATAAAATTTGCCTTGGTTTGATATTTTCTTAAGAATATTAAATTTATTGGAAATATTCCAAATTTGGAATGCATGTTTCAAGACATATAAGACATATAAGAAAGAAAGAAGGCAGTTGTTTTTGTTGTTTTTGTTGTTGTTGTTGTTGTTGTTGTTGTTGTTGTTGTTGTTGTTGTTGTTGTTGTTGATGTAATCATTTTAGATTTAATTTTATCAAGTTTATAATGTTGCATGTGTTGATGGACTAACAAAAATAGTAGTAATAAAACATGAGTACAAAGAATTGATAAAAACTACTTTCATAAAAACACTTCTCAATTTTACCTATGCTACAAGAAATTTTTTAAAATATTGTAATTAAGAAATTTTACATAATGTAACAACATTATTAGTATTAGAACACTAGCACAAATAATTGATAAAAATACATTCATAGAAAACTTATCAATTTTGCATGTGCTACAAGATATTTGAAAATATTGTAATCAAAACATTTAACATAAGCTAATTGTCTCATTCTTTTGAGATTTTGGTTACTTTACCATTACCAATAATCAATTTAATCAAGCATATTTTATGATTTATTGATGTTTTAGTGTTGTCTTTCCTAAATTTTTAGTTTTGTCAATTTTTTTAAGATTCTAATTAGTGTTTGACATTCATAGATGTATTTTTGGATTGAAAAAATGTAACTTAATTATTAGAGGGTTTAAATTTATCGTCGTTATAAAGTCTTCAAAATTACATTACATATATTTTATAAATCAAAATTTATTTTTATGATCAAAACATTATAAAGAGTTAAATATTATTCTATTGAATAAAAACCATAAAAAAAATCTTAACCATTTTTTTGTTTGACATATTATTAATAAATTTTAAAATAAAACAACTTTAGAGTCTGTTTTTAATTACATCAATTCCATTTATTTATTTATTTTTTTTAAAAAGAAAGAAAGAAAAAGGAATTCAAAAATATACTAATATGTTTGAATTTTATGAGATTGTTTAATGCTATTTATATTAGTATTAAATTTAGATACTACTTATTTAATTTATATTTGTTACAATTTAAAACAATGAATAACTTAAAGATATTTATAACATTTAGTAGTTTATTTCTTGGTTTCAATTTTGTTAGTATTTCTATAAATAAGTTGAGGTTATAGGAAGATTACACAATTTATTTATATTTTATCTAGATTTACAAATTAGAATATTTGATATTTCAATCAATATTAATATTAATGACATATTTTTAATAATTTTTATGTTTAAATATATTTAGAATATTAAACTAATGTTCATCAAATATCACATTCAATCTAACCATTTCTATTTAAAAAAATCAAATCAAATACTTCTTGTAAAAATAGAGATTTCAAAATGAATCCATATAATTTACTTGGGCTAAATTTGATCTATACCCTCATTTGAATATTATGGTCAAATTTAACCACCTCACACCCTAATTTAAAAATAAAGCAGTTCACAAGGGTTGAAAATTAATATTAAAACTATTAAGTTTTTAATAGTTCATCAAAATTTTATTCAAATCATTTCATTCAGAAGCATTCATAAGATTGTATGAAACATATAAAATAATATATGGTAAATTTGGATGGACTATTGAACGGTTTAGTTTGACCTCCTTAAACAATTTGAATGATGACTAGTAATTTGGGACATTTACAAAGAGACTAGTCTAATAGCTAGATTATGCTCTATCAGCCTAGATCATTTTCGTGTCATAAAGTACATTATGACAGTAAATAATATTTAATTTATAATAATCAATCATCTCATTAAAGAAGAACTCAATCAATGAGATTCAATAAAAACATCTTTCCAAAACACTACCAATAAAACCAAAGAAATTTTTGGGTCATGGAATGGTACGACTCGAGACATCTTGGACTAAACTGGTAAACTAATCTGACACTTGATTCATCTTTCAAAGAGACGTGCTTTACTGAATTATCAAAATACATTTTAGATGAAAGGATATATATATGACCTCATCCTAAAATAAATCGTAGGTACACTATTAGTTTCCTACCTTTAATCTCTTTGTATATAATATCAAATTTGGTGTAAAAAGGAATTGTAAGGACACTTTCAGCCTTAAATTTATGAATGGAATATATTAGTGTGTTATTAATATGTATAATGAAGTGTGAATGCTAAAGATAATGTCATTGTATCATGGAACATGAATTATATAATTATTTTCAAACTCAAGTAGAAATGCATTTTATTGGTTAGAAAATTTCATAACAAAAGTAAAATTACACAATCATTTTAAATCTTATATTTATATGAGTTTATTTTTTAAAATTTTAGTTAATATGATTATGGCATAGCCGATTTTAATTATTGATCAAATTTTTTTGCAAAGAATATCTTGAGTATTTTATGTTGAAGAACATATCTACTTAATTATGTTGGGACACACATAACACATTATCATACATATTTAATAGTATTTGATCACCAATGTCAACTTCAATAAATAGTCAATTTTTATGCATTAATACAAACTGTAATATCTCTATTTAAATTCTATTTGCTTTGGTAATAATCTCACAATATTTTTCAATTTGATAATCTTTTCTCTCACCTCAAAATGGATACATACATGGGAAAAAACATAATAACTTTAATTATACAAAACTAACATGATTTATATATTTTATTATTCATTATGTAAAAAAAATCTTAAGAAGTTAAAAAAATATTGGTTGAGAATGAAACAATGGATATGAAATAATTTTTTTAAATGGAAATGGGAAGGAAAACTAGAGTATTGGATCGACAAATTCTGGGTGATTGAGTGGTGGTAGAATAAATACCTCAAAATTATGGAATCATAGTTTTTGAATGATTTAATGGTGGTCATAGAGCAATGTAATTGCTATTTCATAGCGATATACTAGTGTAGCTTTACTGATAAAATAATGAACACTTATTATAAATAATGAAGGGTGAAGGAAGGGAAATTGAAAATGGCACAACCCTATCAATGGTGAGGTTGGGTTAGAAAAATACATTGAAGAAGATCCATAAATTATTGCAAAAATATCTATCCTATTTAATGTGAAGGTAGCTTAGGAAATACAGGGTAAATTTTAAAATTTTGAATCTAAAAATAGGAAGAAAAATCAAAATGAAGAAATAAAGTATCTATAGTGATGGATTGAAGATGAGAGTTTTTACATATTCAACAACAAAAATTAGAATTGAAAATTATGATTCCAAGTTTGATGTAAAATATTTCAAAAAATGAACAATCAAATGCAAAATTATATGAAAAATACCCCATATTGATAAGGTATGAAATGAAGATGTATAATAAATTTTTTTAAATTTCTCTCTTTCCCAACAATTCCTTTGAAATAATGTTTTTTTCCTACAAATTATAAACCCTTTTTGTAATTTACACAGTATTTTCTTGAGTTAAAGCGGTTTATTTTTCTAACCATGGTCTATTGGTTTCAACCATCTTAATAAAACCTCATATTATTCATGTTTAGGTTAATATTTATGCTCACCCTATGGAGTTTTAGGGAGAAATAAAAAAGTATGGGATGCCATTGGTCAAAAATTAAAAAAAACTAAAATATTTTAAAAAGTGAATAATCAATACAAAATTATATGAATAAGACCCTATATGGATGAGGTATGAAATGAATTCAATAAGATGTAGAATGAAATTGTTAAATTTATTTTTTTTCCAATAATTTCTTTGAAATAATGTTTTTTTTACTATAAATTATAAACTCTTTTTGGAATATATATAATATATTCTTAGGTAAAAGTGGTTTATATTTTTGATCATAGATTATGGGTTTTAATTTCCTTATTGAAAACTTGAATACCATCCATATTTGGGTTAATATTTATGCTTGCCCTATAGAGTTCTGGGGAGAAAAAATATGGGATTCCATTGGTGAACACCTTTTTTTGGATGGGTAATTTGAAAGTAATCTTTAAAAAAATACAACATAAGTACAGTCATAATAGTGGTATTAAGTGTTTTATTCCTAGGTCCATAAAGTTTAACTCTTTAGATAAGTGAGGGCACTTGGACTTAATTGACTGAATATAATAATATCAACCTCCACTATTATGGATGCTAAAAATCAAGTCACTTAGAGAGGAAAATATCAAATGTGGCATTATAATCAGGTCAAAAATTATTCATAGCAAGGAATGGACAAACATTGAGCAATTTCCTAGTGTTCTTATTACAGAGCTGATGAATAATTACGAATAACCACTACTTAAATAATATTTTTACTTTGTGAATACCTTTCCTTTGTCATAAAATTATTTAAGGACCCCTCATTTTAATGTGGTATTAGGCCCAATCATCACAAAGGTTTCTTATTTTAAATATTTTTAATTTCTTGATGATTAGAATCCTAAATTTTCTAGTAAAGAAGCGATGGAAAAGATGCATAAAATAAAATATTACTTTGTTATATAATAGAAATTCTCAACCCATGTTTCCTATTTTTTATAGACTATATTTATTCAAACACCTCTTTTAGACTTATCCCAAAACTCAATATACTTAGCATTGGATTCAAAGCCTTTTTCTATAATTTTTCCAAGAACTATTTTCTTGGTGTTTATATATATATAAAGCTCAATGGATGGCATACATAAAATTTCTATGGAATTTATTTACATATAAAATTTTACTTTAATTATAGAAATTTAGGAGTTCGTATATATTTAATAATGAAGAATCATCTTATCACTTTTCTAATAATGAAGAGGTGATTGCTATACTGATATTTTATAAAGATTTAAGTTGAATTAGGGAAAGTGGATTTTAATTTCAATAGCTAAGTGAGTTTTTAAACCAATAGGGGTATTCTCATTTTACTATGGGTAACATCCTTTCAGTCCATCTAGCTCTCAAATCTTCTCCCATGGTGCCCCAAAACTAATGAAGCCTATCTCGTTGTCATATTTGTTTTTCACTCCTCCTCTTAAGTGCGAGGGGGGATGGAGTCCACCACTACCTTGTGGGAATTTCATTGATGGCCTACCTTGGTGGATTTCATCTATGAATGGAAGTGGTTATATTGGAAATAATTTTAAGCCACCTCCTAGTTTGGAAATTATGGTTTCTTTGTCTCTTCCAAACCTTATTTTGGAATGTTTTTATACCACCCAATCCTCCTTTAGCCGAGACTTCTACTTCGGGTTCCAACATCCCAAGTATGATTTTCCACTTCCTCCTTTTAAAACTTTGACTCATGCTTAATACATTTTTTTTATGATTCTATTTAGTTTATTTGGTTTCTTAGTTTTATAACCTATTATCATTTACTCTTTCTTGGTATTTTAGCTACTTTTATCCTCCGACATGAAAGATGGACTATGAATATAAACATATTATATTATTGTTGTATGTATTAATATTTAATATCATTTTTTGAATTCATAATAATGATAATGATATATTCCAATAGTAAAACTGATCCACACATAAATACTTATTTTAAAATATTTTATAATAAATAAAAAATATGAAAATTAAAAAACTACATGTTATAAATTGTATACATTATTTATCTCCCTTGCTAAAAGATAACTACTTTTTTTTCTGAACTTTAAATGATGATTATATAATGCATATTAATTGTAAAGAAAAACATTCACATAAATATCATTTCTCAAAAATTCAAAGATGATTAATTAGATAACATTAATTATACAATTAGAGGAAGTTATAGAAATTCCTTTTCTTAAAATGGAAAATGTAGTTTAAAAAATAGATGGAATTACACAAATTCCGTTTCTTTTAGATATAAGACATTATATAGTAATTCAAAATTAGTTTGAGAAAGAATCTTCTATGATTTCATCATTTTTTAGTGTTGTCTTGTCTAAATTTTTATTTGGGATAATTTTTCAAATATTTTAATTAGTGTTTCACATTTATAGATGTATTTTGGATTTGGAAAAATGCAACCTAATTGTTAGAGGGTTCAAGATTATTCTATTTGTAGTTGTTTCAAATATTATATCATATACAATTTACAACTCAGAATATATATATATATATATATAGTTGATAAAAAAATTTAAACATTAAATCTTATTTTACTGAATAAAAAATGTGAAAAAAAATTAATCAAAAATATTTATTTTTGTACATATTCATAACATGATGAGTTTGAGTGTAAGTATAGGCTTGAATAAAATTAAGTAATAAATTTTTTTTAAAAAAATAATTTTGGAATTAAGTTAGAGTTTAATGGTGTTTATCTGAGCATTAAATTTATATATTATTTACTTAATTAATATTTTTTACAATTTAAAATAATAAATATTTTCAATAATATTTAGTAATTTGTTTATTTAATTTGAAATTTATTATCATTTTATGTTAATAAATTGAGGTTATAGGAAAATTACATAATTTGTTATTATTTTATGTATATTTAAAAATTATAATATTTAATATTTATTTTAATATTATTATAACACATTTTCAATAATATTTATATTTAAATATATATGAAAAATTAAACTAATTTTTATCAAAGTGTCATAAAATCCATTTAGTCATTTCTAATTTTTTAATAAAATAAGAGACTTCAAAATGAATCAACATAATTTCTATGGATTAAATTTGATAGAGATCTTTATTTGTAAATGCTGGTCAAATTTAACTACCTCACACTCTAATTTAAAAAGAAATCAGTTCGCTATGTTGCAAATTAATATTCAAATTGTTACGTTTTTAATAGTTCATCAAAATTTTATTTAAATCATTTCATTTGGAAGTATTTAGAAGATTGTATGAAACATACAAAACTGATTCAAAAGAAATTTGGATGGACAGATAAAGGGTTCGGTTCAACGCATTAAAAATGAAGGTCCGAATGCCCCTGCCCAACCAAAAGTGAAAGTCTGATGACCTTGGAGAAGGTGAACGGTGACTCATGAAAAACGTCCTACCAACAAAAGCAAAGAGGTTTTTGGTTCATAGACTAAACCGTGTAAACTAATATAACACGTGATTCATCAATTAAAGAGATGTGCATGGTTGAACTATGAAAATACGCTGAAGATGAAAGGAAATATATACTCCCAAGGCACCAACAATTACCTTCGCTCTCTTTCCAGCCTCCAGCCTTCTTTTTCCCTCATCCACAAGTATGGCACCATTTTTTTTTTGTTATTCATGTGCAAGAAATAAATGACAGATATATATATATATATACACACTTTTCCATTTCAAAGTTGCTTGCTTGCCTACCATTCTCATTCACTACTACGCCCACTCACTAAAAACTTCAGCTAAACCATTTTTAACTAATTTACAAACATGCATATGAACAACAAATAAGGCCTTGAATGTTCTACCCCATTTCAAAGAGGGCTTCACTTTCCATATTTAAAAAAAAATGAAATCATGGAGCCTTAGATGATTTAACCCACTAATTCTAATATCCTTGTTTTGTGATTTAATTATCATTATTTTATTATATTTATATATTTTAATTACATATATATCTTGTCTTCCCGAAACAATATTCCATCATGCCTTGCATTGGAAGGATAAAAAGCTACCAAAATTGATATTATATTCATTGCTCTTCAATAATTAATAAATATTCGTTTGGCCTTTCAAAAAGATATATTAATTTTAAATCTCGGAAAATAGTTTTATTTCCATAATCAACAAAGCATTGAACTTCCATAAACCCATTTTATCATCTCAAGGTAAATTTATTCACATTTTTGAAGTTAATAAATGATATGCTTTTACTAAAGCTCTCACCACTTTATTAATTTGACTCAATACACGTGCCAAGGTATTATTATTATTATTATTATTATTATTATTATTATTATTATTATTATTATTATTATTATTATTAAATCATCGTTAAGGTATGATGTTTTGATATATATTATATTTGATTTTTTCTCTTTTTTTAATATAATATATTTAAATTATTTTCAATGCTCATTTTAATTATTTTAAAGGAATAACAGAGATAGATTAAGTCCTTTTTAGGGTATGTAATATTATAATAGTGTTACTATTCGAGCATACAAAGATAATGTTCTTTTATACAATTCCATGACCGAGTACAAGCATTCTTTGTCTAAAATAAAAATAGATCATTCTTTCATCAAGACATAAATAATGTGATCAAGGTTAGCATATCCCCTGATATCATATTCACAATGTCTAAACATAAAAATTTAACAGATATTGAATAAGAGAGTGATGTTTGCCTTACAAGCTAGCTCATCTAGCTAAAGCCTTTGATACTCACAAATGAGGAGAGTAGCATTAGATGGTATATAAATCAACATATGTGTCAATAAATAATTAGATTTATGAACAGTAAGTCATTCCAAGAATTCTATTAAGGTTCACTCATCATAGGTGCTTATTATGCACATTTTCATTTATCAATCCTTGATCGATCCAAAAGAGGTATGATATAATAAAATTATTATGAAGAGATGCCAATCAACCATTTCTAGTAATCTTCCAATCATCATCATCATCTCTTAATCCATGGAAAAACACATACAACCAATAGTGACTAATTGCATGGCCACAACCACAATGTCAATATGCACCCACCCTTTTCTTTGTCATAAAAGGTCCAACTAAAGAGTATTTTTGTATGATCATAAGATGCATAATGAATCATTATAATAGGTTCAAAATAACCTCAAATCATGCTCACACACGTTTAAAGGGAAACAAGGCTAGGATTAAAATGATATCCTCAAAAGGCCTTCTGTCGTGGAGCAAGGCATGACAGATTTGATAAACTACTACACCCACCTACTATATACAACTATAAGGATTAGCTCTCATAGATTCCCATGGCTTAGGGAAAGAAAAAAAATTAGAATTACCCCTTGAATGATTAATAGACCATTACTATTAATGATTTGATACCAATGTAATTAATTTAAAGATTTTATACAAACAATAAATTTATACTCTGATCATAAGAGCCAAATACACAGATAGATAATATTTAACCACACTAATATATTTTATATTTTTCTATTAAAAATTTATTCAAAATAATACAACTTCTTAGAAACTATGTGAAATTATAATTGTTTGAGTTAGGAGTGTAAAATTATATTTGAATAGAATTATTTTTTTAATAAATCATTGAATTGATAATAATAACTTACAAGACATTATTTTTATATGTAGTTAAGGAGATAGTAAAAGTTATGAGAAACTAGACACTGGTGAAAATAGGTGAGAGAATGAGGGTGTCAAGTGAGAAGCAGATGAATTATGTGCTTTATCTAGAAACTAAACAGAAAGAGGGGCATTCATTTGTTTGGGTAGCCTCCTCATCCAAAAACACACCCAGATCTAATTCTTCCCACTCAAACCCACCACGATTCAACCTATCTTGGAGTTTGGTAATGAAGAGACTGAAACAATACTAGAGAAGGAAAAATGATAGTCACGTAGAGGCATTATATGTATATTTGTCATCATATGGCTAAAACTCAATCTTACTCATGCATGGATCTTAGATAATTCAAAACCTCTTATGCAAGGTTAGTTTTAAATCTACCCATGGGGAAAAAAATAATTTATGGAATAATTTGACTATTTTAATAACAAACACTTGATTCAAAACTAATAGTGAGATTTGGACAATAATCCCCTAGTGATGAAACCATGGTTTCCACATATCAAACCCCTTACTGAAGCTTTCAATGTTAGACCCATTTATGTTTATCTTACACATCAAACCCTTTATTAAACCTTTCAAGGTTAGACCTATTTGTGTTTCTCTTACACATCAAACCCCTTACTAAACCTTTCAATGTTAGACCCATTTGTGTTTTTCTTCACTACCCCCCTCCCAAGTTCTACACCGATCTTTGCATTAAGGTGATATGTAATACCCTAGGATTGTTTATACAAACTAACCCAACCACTTCATTATATTATCACACTAAAATTTCTATAATACTAATCAACATAGATAATTCTAACAATAATCTTGTAAAACTAGACTTGAAAGTGGTAGATTGGTTATGGACTCAAACTTTGAGTATGAAGTTTTTCCTTTTCACCGCTAGTTTTATTTTTTAACTTGACATTTATCCTCAGAATACATAAACTCCAAGAAGAAGAAGGAAACTTCTTGATGGAATAATTTTCTTTTTATCCTCCTTATTGTGGAAAGGCATAATTAGGATATGATAGTAATGAAATCTTCTTCATAAGATTTAAACCTTTTGAACCAAAGGAAAATTATTATGCTAAAAAGGATCCTTCTACTTTCCAAGTGGAGGGAAACACAATGGAAGTTTTAGAAGATGCACCTAAATTGAAAATATGTAATGGAAGTTACATCAGAAAATAAAAATTGAAATAGTTATCCCTTTTCCCTTGATTCAAATCAGGATGACAAGGAAAAATAGACTATGGTGAGAAGAATGAGGAAAGGATGACAAGGAAAAACCACCATAACTACCCCATAAGATCTTAAATAAATTCCAACATTTTACATGTATAATATACAACACACTCTCTATAACTAAGTCATGTAGAGTGTAAATCATGAAAAGTATACAAAATAATCCTTATAACTAACTATTATAACAAGAACAAGGAAGCCAACAATAGGTGAAACCTAGTCATATGGTTTGAATCCCCTAACAACATGAGAAATGTAATCAAACTCATGTCTATGGGATCCTAACAAATGTTTGCATCCATTTCATCATTATTAGTATGTGTTTGTATTATTTTATGCATTAGCAATCTTTGTATCTCCAAGGGAATTAGGTTATTAACCAATTATAGAATCCCAAATGAGGGAAAACAATTGATGCCATATGAAAAAACTTGTCATGGCTAATTGGTAGAGCCAAATATCAATGTTGACTGGATGGAAGTGAACACTTATGATGTAGTCGTGTCCATCTATAAGAAAGATCTAAATATTGGTGACATCAATGCACTTCACCTCCCCATTGTGCCTTCCTCCCTATGTAGAGTATAATCCCTTGGTGATGGATTTCAATGAATCCATGCCACAATGTGTTCTATATTATCCCCATGATTTAATAAGGTCCAAAAATGTGGCAATTCTAAAAAAACTTTGTTAAATATCATGCTTAAATATGTATAAATACATTTTTAACATTATATTTTTGTTTTCAGTATAAAACTTATTGTTATCTATGAAATTACATAAAAAAAACATGAGTTCCTTTCTTTCCAAATGAAAAGGGTTAATTTTGGCTTGGACAGTCACAAATCAAAAATTTTATTTCTTAGGGGTCCCATGCTGATCCTGCTTAATGATAATTTGTTATGTCAACTAATCCAAAAAGAAGGGTTTTAAAATTGCATGATTCTAAATATTGACTTGTTGATATTTAGTGGAGAAAAAAATAAATGGATAACATTTTATACTTGGCTACCAAATAGAAGTTTCAGATGAAAAAATTATTAATGATACAACTGACACCCTAATGGTTGACCCTGATAGACCCAAAAAAATGGTCACAGTTGAGCTTGAGAATAATATTAATATTCCAAAAATATTGAAAACTCATATTCAAAGTAGAATCAAAAGACTAGGGAAACCATCTCTCTCTTAGTTTTTAGAATATACGTAGTCGAGGATAAATTTACTCATATTCATTATTTGGAGTGTAACATAGAAAAGGAATTACAACATACCATTGTAATTACTTCCACCAAAGTTATAGTGATATCACAATATTTTATGAAAACTATATGTAGGGATGACATCTTTTACCTTATGGAAGGAATACTAGTCATAACATAGCATATTATACTAGGATTTGTCCTCTGGCCAAAATGGAAAAGAGTGTGTAGATATGGAGATAATGCCTTTGAGTGATATGAGTACATAATTTTAAACAATGATGGCATGCACTAAGGACCTTCAATAAATGTAAACAAATCGTATGTAATAAACAGTTACCCCATGAAATTCTGGTTAATGGATAGACCATTATTAAACTTATTATGATTCTAGAAAATACATAGTTTAATGAATTCTCAGGATTTCAAGATACTCTTGGAAAACAAAGTTCTAAAATTATTTAATAATGATTAAATCATTACAAGATTTTTAAGATCAAGGACTTTATATGTAGTTCATTCATAGATAGAAACAAAATGTGTGCAATTCCTTTTTAATAAGCATCAAAAAAATTGAGCCTCCGATGATGTTAAGTAATGAAGAATACTTCTACTGAACATGAGGGAAATCCTTCCCATTTTTTGAAGTGGCCCATAAAAAATCCTCAAGAATTTTGTCATGTTTGGGATAATAATATTTATTAGGCACCCAAAGGGAACAATTATATACATGAGTCATGCAATGATATTATTAGGAAAAAAATATTATTTTTGATAAGGAAAAGGGTTTTTTGGTAATATAATAAGAAATATTATTTTATTTCGTGTTAATTATATATCTAAAAATTAAGGAGTGACTAGCTTGAAAGGCAAATATGATACCCAAATAACAAGAAAAATCTCATAGTGATGAATCCTTTTCTAAGAAAATGTCTGAAGCCAAGGGGAAGATAAAATATTTTGGCTATAACATTATGTCTTTATTTACTAAATATTGGACCTGATATTAGAATTGAAGAGTTGATAAATTGCATTTTTTTTCTAATATTATCCATATCCTATGTTTAAGTGGAATGAATTACCATTAAAATGGTAATTAATATCATGGATTTTCTTGTAAGGAGGGAAACTAATTATAACAATCCCCTTGAGAGACAAAATTCATTGTAAGTAACATAATTTTTTTGTAAAACCTAAAAATTAAAATTAATTTCCACATTACCTTATCTTCCTAATCGAAGATGTTATGTTTTCCATAGAAAAAGAAATCTTAAAATAGTATATGTTATATAAACAAAATCAATCAAATCCTTGACAACATATATTTTATATATTATTTCACAATAATCATAACATACCTTCATTAAAAAAGAGGTTGGATATTATAGGAAATTAAAATGCTTGAATGATTTATTTATATGTAGGATTAAATTTATACAAAGCAAAATTGATTAGTTAAAACAACTAATTCTAACTAACTTACCAACAAAAACATAATTATAACATAATTGTCCTATAATTGTCCTTAAATAATGTAATAAACAAAATAAATATGCTAACATTCCCCGTTTATTACATTTTTTTACAAATGTACCCCTAAAATAGATCAAATTTCACATTGTTAAGTGACTTGGTGATCATATCTTCTATTCATGAATTTGTTGGGTTGTAATGGAGTTGAATGTGATATTTCAAGACATGTTCTCGAATATAGTGGCACTAGACCTCAATGTGATCAACCACTTGTCCTATTCCACTTGGTTGATCTTCAAGAATGTCTGTGTCAGACAGAATAGGACATAACCAAAACAATTTTCACATAGCTTCTCGTATGACATGGTATTCTAATTTTATGGATGAAAGATCACATACATATTGATTATTAATAATCCATGAATTTAGTCCAGATTTGAGATGAAATATATATCCAAAAGCTGATTTCTTATCATCAATAGATCCAACATAGTTCAATTTTGTGTAACCATGCAAGAATAAATTTGAGATCTTCTTATATTCTATACCATAATTAACTATACCTCAAACATATCTCAAAACATGATTTGTTATAACCCAATGACACTTATTTATCTATTGAATGAATCTTGAAAGATAAATGACAAAAAATCATGTGTTTATCCTAGTATGAATCAAGTAGATGAGACTCCCAAGAATCTACCTCTATTGACTTTCATCTACTTGAGGTGACTCATAAAATCGAGATTGTTACAAACCTTTCTCCATCATAGATGGCATTGGTTTATAGTTTTTCATTCCATATTTTTCAAGGAGCAACTTGGCATATTTCATCAATGAGACAAAAATATGATTCTTATTTTACCATATCTCCAAGCCAAGACAATAATGAAGTATCCCCAAATCTATTATGTTGAATGATTTACTCAATTCAGTCTTTACTTCTTCCACAAGTTCATCTGGACTTCCTATAATCTCAAGATCATCTACATACAAAACAAGAATTATAATATTTGTGCCTACCTTCTTGATACACAAATTTGTATTTGAGGAGCTATAAATTAATCTATGCTGCAATTGATGATCATTAATCTTAATATACCATGCCCTTGGTGCTTCCTTAAGTTCATAAAGTGACTTAATTAGATGACATACCTTATGTGGATGTTGCTCATCAATGAATCCTTCTAGTTAGGTCATGTACACTTCTTCTTTGAGACCACCATTTAAGAATGTACTATTCACGTCCATCTATTGATGCTTCCATCCCTTTTGTGTTGTGAGTGTACAAACAACTCTGATGGTCTTGATCTTAGTAGTGGGTGTAAAGGCCTCCTCGTAATTGATCCCTTATTATTGAGCATATCCCTTTGCAATAAGTCATGCTTTATCTTTATCGACATATCCGTTTGCCTTGTATTTTATCTTGAAAATCCACTTGTAGCTAATGTATTTCTTTTCTATAAGCATATCGATAAGTTCTCACATCCCAATTTTAAGAGGGCATTGTATTCATCATCCATGGCCTTATTCAACTAAAGTTGACATAAAGCCTCTCAAACTATCTTTCGTTTGGTGTTGTCAACTATTGAAATCATCAGTGCAAGATTAAATTCATGTCTCGCCTATATTTTGGTCTAAACTCTTTATGAAGTATTTTGATTAGAGTTCAGGTGTGAGTCTGTGATGGTGCTTTCTACTCATTTTTGATGTCGATGTTGCTACTAATTCGATGAAGAATTGTCTTCCATATTTCAAAGATCAATGAACAATTCTCCTTGTAGCTCACCTTATTTGCGATAAGATTCTTTAAATGCTTGAATGATTTATTCATATGCAGAAGTGAATTTATACAAATCAGAATTGATCGGTTAAAAGAACTGATTTTAACTAACCTACCAACAACAATGTAATTGTAACGTAACTATCCTACGATTATCCTTAAACAATGTAATAAACAAAATAGGTATGCTAACATATATAATATTGACATATGGTTAGAATTATGGGCCATCCATAATTAAATATCCCTTCATCTAATGGAAACCTATTATTAAAAATATAAATGATAAAGTATTTAATTTTTTTTTACAAAGATGAAAGTATAAAAGATAATTTTTTGTTGTTTTATTACAAAGATATCATTAACCATAAACTTAAAGATTTATCATACTTATATAAGGTTCTGAGCATGAAGAAGATCATTATTATTACAATAAAAATAACAATTAATTTGCACAATATTTTAAAAAAATTATAGACATAGACTCATATAACAACATGGGAGACAAGATCTTTTTAGTTCTTTAACTCAAATAAATTTGATAATAATGTTTGTTTTTTAATAAAAGAACCCCTTTATACTATTATAAAATATAGTAATGTTTTATATTTAATCGCAAACATTAATCAGTATAAATTGTACATAATTATTTTAAAAATATTATATATTCTTAATTACATACATTAAAAATTATATTCATTTTTTTCTTTTTCATATGTTTATAATTAATTAAAAACACCAATTCTAAAATCTCCATCTTAATTTATATGATAAATGTTTTTACACCCTAATTTATATATTAATAAAAAGGTCAGATCTAAAACAAAAATGTATCGCTTATGCATTCTAGATGGTGGGGACTCACAAATTATGTCGAAGTACTCACGTACGCAACATTTACGTTTGATAAAAACATTTTCTTTGACTTAAAAAGCATTAGAACTAAAGTCAATCTTAACTTGGAAAATGTCATTTTATACGAGCAATGAATGCTATTTATGATATAAATAATGGAGAACGTCATTTTATACGGAGAAGATAAGAGAAATCCATGATATTTATGATAATAAATGCATTTGTTTTTGTTTTATTACATTATAAACAAGAATTAATGTTTAATCTGTAACAAATAGCTTTCTTTTATTGTACGAAAAGGATTAAAATTTAATGTGCAGTACAGTGCCCATCGTCCTAGCACGATTGCTCATTCGCCACTCTCATGGCTTCGAACCGTGGCTGTTTTTCTTCATATTTCTGCTCAATATAAATCCGCATGTAGTCGCCGAACAAATACCACGGATAAGCAGACGATTCATCCGTAGTGAGGTCAGGTGCAGGGCTCACCACTGCATCATACGAGGGGTTATAAAACGACGCCACCGACAAGCGATTCCCATTCTTGGTGGGCAAAATTCGATGCCATGCGCTTTTGTATTTTCCGTTGCTCACTGCTTCCAACTGATCTCCGGTGTTGACAACTATTGAATAGCGCAGAGGCTGTACGTCAATCCAATTGCCGTTCTCGAGAACTTGAAGCCCGGGCACCTCCTCATCTTGGTATAAAAGAATGAGGCCGCCTGCATCCGTGTGTGCTCTGATGCCACTGATCAGGTCAGGTCTAGGGCAGGGAGGATAATGACTCACCTTTGTGCCAAAGATTGGCTTATCTTCACCTGCAAATGCCTTTTTTAAATACCCTTTCTCCAGCCCCAAATTGAGGCTTATTATCTCCAGCAATTTTTCTGTGAGTGCGAATATCTGGCTTCGGAACTCTTCGATTGTGTCCGTGCAATATTTGTAAATCTTACGCTTCCGTTAGATTTTGCTATATGTGTTAATTCAAGTAGACTAATATGTTACCAATAATGGACTTGTATAATACTACTGATTCAACGTACTTGAAATCTTTGGGCTCGGAAGGCCAGGAATTTTTGTCACGCATTCCGTGTACTTGAAAAACATCTTCCCAAACCAAATTCTCAATCTTGTCAACTTTGTTACCATTGGTTTCTGCCGCAATGGCGTTATACAGAGGTCTTACGGGTAAAGAATCCTTAAAGTTATGCTCTCTGTTAATTTTATATTGCTGTGAGCGGACTTTCTTCACACGGTCCATAAGACCATGGTCTATGCCATGGTTTACAAGCTGAAATTATAGATAAGAAAAACATTTACTATTAGTATGCTATAGGAAACGGAAGCATATGGATATAATCTAAATAAAAGATGTGCTTAAGCCTTAACTGAAAGAATTCAGGAGTCTCACATCCCATTGCTATTTTAGCCATGATGGCCTCCCTGTCTGCTCTGTCAATATTCTTCATATCTATTACAGGAACGGCCATTTTTAATTTGGTTGAAAGCCAAAGGGAAACACACTTACACAACTGGGAATGGCTAATGATCTGCGGCAGAGGCTGAGGCGTCATGTATATATTCTTTCATCTTCAGCCTATTTTCCCAGTTCAGTCTAGCACGTCTCTTTGGATAAATCATGTGTTAGATTACTTACACGTCTATTTGGATTAAGAGAAGGTCGTAGCATTGAATGACCTTCTTACATATGTTTTGGATTAAGAGGTGGTCGTCCCATTGAATTACCTTATTACTATTATTTCATTGAGTTTTTCTTTGATTCATGTGTATGTTGAACTATGAAACGATTGATTTGTACAAATTAAATACGTCTATTGACTATCCCAATGTGCGAATTGACGATGTATTTCATGACTCGGACATGATATGTGCGTGAATATTTGTTTTGTACACGTGGTCCTTCGCTCTCAAAGCGTCAAAGATTCAATTCAAACCGAGTCCGTGAACCGTCTGTCAAAATTTTCTATCATTAGGTCAAACATTTTCAAATTCCCTATAACATATATGAAGTTTAGAATTTTTTTCCTAGGTAGTTTTATTATGTCATTTTCAAATGTAATTGTATTCATTATATTGTAATTTAAAATCTAAATAAATGGAAAAAGGTGTTCATATTTATCTAATAGGAAGGTTCCTTAAAGTTGTTTTTAAAAAAATTATTGTTGAGCTTGACTTTTAGAAAATGCTCTTATTTTATTGTACAATAAATGTTGGATTATTATATTTTATTCATCATCATTATCATCATATTCCTCATTACAATAATAGTAATTGTCTTCATTGTAAATGAAATCATTTTTCTTATTTTTGGATAATATGCAATTTTGCAAATTTGTCCATTCATTGTCATAATTATGAGAAAAAATTAGAAATTTATCTATAGAATGAGAGGGAAGAATTGCCTTAGTGACCATTTTATTGATTTCAACAAAGATAGTATGTAAAAGTACTATTAAGCAAATAAATGCAAGAATGACTAGTAACATAGAGATTTTAAAAATATTTTTGACACTCAAAACAATTTGCAAAAATTTCAAAAAATTTATTTAAAAATTTGAGGAAGGCTTGGGGTTTGAGGACCTAATTTGGAAATCTTAAAGTTTTGGGTTGAAGTTTTAGAAATTTGAAATTATTGGAATAATATGAATTATAAACTAAATTTAAATAAAATAAATGTATAAAATTGATACAAAAATCAGAATTTTGAAATTGAATTTTTTCACAAAAAATGTGAAGGAAAAACCTAAGGGTGCTTAGGTTTTAGATTTGTTTGAAGTAAGTCGAGTTCACCAAATGATTTAACTTATTTGAGAATAATGGAGTTTATTTCATATTTTATTTAAAAGTCTAGATTAATAAATCGATACAAAATATAGCAATAAATACAATCTTGATTTGTATAATTGTTTATATTATTTACCTTTCTAAAAATAGCAATAAATAGAAATAAATATAAATTAGGTATAAAACATACTAGGATGGCTGATACAAAGGTTAAAATGGTTGTATAGGACTGAGAAGGTGTCGTAAACCAGATTCTAGCTTTCATTCAATGAAATGATAGGAACACCAAAAAGTAGACACTTTAGTGTCTGACATTGTCTATTTTAATTTTTGGTTCTAGATTCCCATAAAGATTGATCTCAAGGTCCTGTAGCTATCTAGGTTTATTTAGAATCACCTATTTGTGCTGTTGTATGACCTATTTTCTTCTCAAGCCCTAGGTCTGTCCACACACATAAAAAAACAAACATATCAAAATCTAAAAGGGAAAAAATTGGGTTAGGGGAAGTATGATTGCATGATCTAGAATCCATACTATCCTAATCACAGCCTACATTAACCCTCAAGCTAGGGTGTCAGATCAAATATAGTCCTCCCTTAGGGAAAGTGCATAATCAACGCACATGGTAGATGCAAGAACAAACTTTTACCTAGGTCTTTCCTTGATCAAACATGCAAATATTTGTGAGATGAAGAATTCTAAGTTATACCATTAATTTATTTTAATTATTTAGTGTGCCAAAGTATTAAGTGCTCTATATAAAATGTCATATGTAGTCCTTTATATAAGAGACTCTTTATTTTGAATTTGGGAGCTTTATTCACTCTAGCCAGTATCAAAAAGATAAATAAAACTTAATGGAGGGGATAAGAATTTTTGGGGACCCATTAAGCAAGAAAAATGACCGTTGGATAATAGCACTGAGTAAGACATGAGTGTTGAGCAGTATAATCACAAGAATTCTATTGATTGGGACTTAGAAAAATAGGATGGGACTAACATAGGCCAAGTCTAGGGGTCTCTGGGGGTATAGATCAATTGACTGAGATAATAAAAAGTTGATAAAAGTGAGAAATAAGACCAATACAATTAAAACAAAGACATGGATAGTGCGAATAAGGTTCGTATTCTCCAATCAAAGTCTCCTATGAAGAGGACTATGAAAAGACATGATATGTGTGGTTGCTTGACCAATTTAGTGTGTATACAACAACCATGTTTGCATGTATGTTCTAATAAAATTCATGAGATTGACATTTTATTAGTTATTTAATGAATAAGTTATGTTCAATAGAACATTTTCATTAAATTAAATCTTATTTTATCAAAGCTGGATGACATTTTATTTCTAGTTTTTAGTACATTAATCATATGGTGTGTGTAGGATAGATGAATCAATTCACGTGGATTTTAATAGTTATTAGTGGGTGCTTTTAAAATAATGTTTGCTTTCCACCACCTATCCTTACAGTGCCCTATCTCTTGGTTTTTTTGATCCCAGATCTTTAAGAAAGGAATAAGGGCATGCATACAAGATGAAATCTATATTATGTTATTTTTAGTACATTATTTAAAGCTATTGTCAAATGCTGAATTCATCTATCCACGCTTCCTCCATGTGGTTGGTTTTTTATTTCCTATCTTTTTCAATGCTGAAACTTGATCCAAAAGCTAGAAGAGTACCTCCAAAGTCTAGTGTAAGAGTAGGTAATAATGGCATTCCACAATAGTTATTCACATTCATAATGAATGATATCTATTATATTTATTTTTAATAAAATGGTGATAATTTTTTATAGATTTTGATTTCTTGGATTAAATACATGCCGAATATTATATATTATTATGAATGTGAATCATTAAAAATGGTGATAATTATGTCTGGATTTAGGGTTATTAGCTTCAAAAAAATGGTGATAGTCTTAAATTTAAATTATTGATAAATTGAATAAACTACAATGGACAATTATCATAACATAATCATAATATATTAGTATATATATTTTTATCTTTTATAATCTTAGTTATATACTTTAATAATATATTACAATTTATTATTATATAAAGTTGTTAATATAAATATTATTTTAATTTTTAATGTTATTATGAAGTTATTAATATTTATTATATTTCCATTAATATGAAGTTATTATAAGATAATTATAATTATATGAATAATATAAAATTGAATCAATATATTTAAGGATAATGGCGCGAAAGAAAAATGTCCTTTGAAAATGAAGGGCAGAAAAATGAATATGAAAAACAAAGGAGAGAGTGAAAATTAGATTGCCTATCAGGCCTACGAAGAGAAGATAAAATGATGATATTATTTAACAAAATACAACAGAGCATGAATGGAAGCCCAAACTAGGCCTACACCAAACTAAATTTATGATGGTTTCTAAGATTGATATGTTGGGTAGAAAAGATATTGATAGTCAAGAATTTTGAAATATAAACAACCAAGATTAAGAATAACTAAAAATATATCTTAAATTAATAACCATGGAAAATAAAATAGAATATTTTATATAGAAGAAAAAGAGTCTAATTTTTGTTATGAAAGTTTATGTGAGAAATAAAAAACAACGTTTGATATAATTATTACATATTGTAATCAAGGCCAAACTACATCTCTAATTGGATATGATAATTAAAAGAATGATAGGAAAGAGAAATTTTATTTTATTGGAGGGATTAAATTAAAGTTGAAATATTTAACATTGGTGCATCAACAATACATACAATTTTATGAATACCTATTTAATTTTTTTTTTAAATAGAAAAAATAAGTTTAACAAATTTTTAAGAAACAAATAAATATATTAGATATATTTTAATTGATGAGATGAGCTTTATAAATTAAAATATTTGAAAATATAAATTCTCAACTATGCTAAGAATTAAAATGTTGATATGTGATTGGTTGAAAGGGCTAAGTTTTTTTTATCGGATTTGGAACAATTTTCTAAACTAATAGCTCTCAAAGGACCACTCTCCAACTTCTCCAAACTGTTACGTGACATGAAAAGTGAAAGTTTGAGTTCAAGTTGAATGATAGCTCTGTAGAGTAGCCAAATGATGCAGTGTAACCTCCAGATGACGGAAAACAACATAGAACACACACTTTTTCAATCGTGAATGAAACAACTCAATCGGCGAGTTTGTAGTAGATAGCATGAAACGCAAACATTTTTTATTCAGTAGACAAATTTGATTTGAATAATCAACTGTTTCACAATTTAGGATATATGGACTGAATCGGCGAGATTATAAGATAGAACTGCAGAAAGGTAGAGCAGCACACGAGGCTAGATGATAACAATAAAAGTAACGAAGCTTTGTCATGGAATGGTACAACGATGTCTTCAATCAAAGAGCCGTGGTGGACTGAATTGTGAAATTCATCTAACACGCAATTCAATATCAGTCATTGATTTGGAATACATGGCGTCTTGGTTATTATTTTATTGACGCAAGCCCAACAAGAAATTATTTAAATAGGACCTCAGATCAAAAGCATTAATCAGTTCCGGTCATCTATCTGTGTTTCACATTTCATTCTTACCCTGTCATTTTCACTTCTCTTTGGCTTTCAACAAAATTACAAATGGCCATTCCCATTGTATACATGAGAAATATTGATGGAAAAGACAGGGAGGCCATCATAGCTAAAATAGCAAAGGGATGTGAGACTCCTGGATTCTTTCAGGGAAGCACATATTTTACTTAGATTATATCCATATGCTTCCATTTTTTATTGCATATTAACAGTATATGTTTTTATTTTTATAATTTCATCTTGTAAACCATGGCATAGACCGCGGTCTTATGGAGAATGTGAAGAAGGTTTGCTCAGAGCAATATAAACTTAACAGAAAGCAAAATTTCATGGATTCTTTACCCGTAAGGTCTCTCAACAATGCCAATGCGGTAGAGGTAAAGGGTACCAATGTTGACAAGATTTGAGAATTTGGATCAGGAAGATGTTTTCCAAGTACACAAGATGCTGTTAGAAAGGAATGTTTGCCATTGCATCAAAAGGTCAACCTGTTAACACCAGATAAGTACCCACGGGAGGCTGTTATTCCATGTCACAAATACCTAAGGGGGATGCTGGAGATTAGTCCAACAATCCCCCCCTCAGCTTTACCCTAGGGGATTCAAACCCATGACCACGGCTCTGAAACCAGATGTAAAATTTTAATAAAATTAAATCACAGTGAAATATATGCAATATTCATAATACAGAAGAAATAAGAATTGCAAAAATAAAAAATACTTCTTCAAATTATTGGAATCATTCTCCTTCTCCTTGAAAATAAAAATCAATTACAATGTATTAATAGAATTGAATGTAAACATGCTTTTCTAATTATTAAATAAAATATTTTAAATTTATTTAAATAATAATTTGCATGTAATATCAACTAAAACTAACTCTAGCCTTTCTAAGGTTTTATTTTTTCTAAAAATATATTAACTAAAAATTAACTAACTGTCTAAATTTAGCTCCACAAAAACTATTCATGCAAACTAAATTTACACTAATAGTCTAAAAATATAACTGAGTGAACTGCACTTCATCATCACTTTTCAACATACTCCCCCTTGATGCTGAGAGGGCTCACAATTTGATATCTGAGTTTCAAAAATTGATCCTTTTCAACTGCCTTAGTAAAGATATCTGCTAGTTGTTCTTTAGTGTTGATGTCTCTCAATTCTACTACCTTCTACACTAAATCTCAGATAAAATGATGTTTTAAATCAAAATGTTTTGTCCTACTGTGATGGACTAGATTCTTAGCCAATTTAATAGCACTAATATTATCACAAAAAATAACTGTGGGCTGAACTTGAATCTCTCCAATTTCTTCAAGAAGTTTTCTGAGCCATAATGCTTGTGTACCTATTGAAGTGACTACAACATACTCTGCTTGTGTAGAAGAAAGGTAAACTATACTTTGCTTCTTTGAGCTCCAATTAATCAAACCAAAACCAAAATAAAAATAATTCCCACATGTTGACTTTTGGTCATCCAAACTACCTCCCCAATCAGAATCACTAAAACCAACAAGATCAAACCTTTTAGACATGTAGTAATGAATACCAAAATCTGAAGTGCCTTTCACATACCTCAAAATTCTCTTGGCTACCTTCATATGTATTTCTGACGGCTCTGCCATATACCTTGAAATAAGTGAAACTGAATAAGAAATATCAGGTCTTGTATGAGTTAGAAACATTAAGCTTCCAACAATAATTCTATAGGCTATCTCATCAACTCTTTTAGCACCATCATCTCTACCCAACACAACTCCATGAGGAATTGGATTGGAGACTAGTTTATAATCAACCATATCAAATTTCTTTAACATATCTTTAGCATACTTTGTTTAACAAATAAAATTTTTATTCTCCCTTTGACAAACCTCCATTCCTAAAAAATATTTCATGAGGTCTAAATCTTTCATCTCAAATTCATTCATCATGGAAACATTGAATTCATCCTTCATCATAGAACTGCTACCCATATACAACAAGTCATCAACATACAAACTTACAATTAGAATAACGTTACCTTCTTGTTTTTAGTAAAGGGTAGGTTCACTCTTACTTCTTTGAAAGCCATTCGCTTAAAAATATCCATCAATCCTACCATACCATGCTCTTGGTGCTTGTCTGAGGCCATACAAAGCCTTCTTTGACTTGTAGACATGATTTTCTTTTCCTTGCACTTCAAAACCTTGTCGTTGTTCCACATATACTTCTTCTTCTAAGTACCCATTTAGGAAGGCACTTTTCACATCCATATGATAGATGCTCCAATTATTTTGAGCTAATAATGAAATCAACATTCTAATGGTCTCTTGTCTTGCTACTGGTGAAAATGACTCTTCATAATCAATGCCATACTTTTGTGTGAAGCCTTTAGCAACTAATCTTGCCTTATGACTTTCAACACTTCCATCACTATTACACTTAGTCTTGTAGACCCATTTGGTTCCAATCTTCTTCTTGTCATGTGAAAGATTTATAAGCTCCCAAGTGTCATTCCTATGAATAGAATCCATCTCTTCTTGCATTGCTTGCATCTAAAATTCATTGATATATGCATCTTCAAAACATGAAGGTTCAAAATCAGCCTTGGTAAGTAAAGCAAAATTCAGGGTCTCACCTCTTAGATTTTCTTCATGTGCTTGATTTGAACTCCTTTGATAAGTGTCACTCAATCTTCTTACCTTTCTTGTAGAACTAGGACTTGAATCTAGACTTACACTTGGAATTGAACAACTAGATGAGGGGTTACTTGGTGGATTTGTAGCACTTGGAATAGAAATATTAGTGAACTACCCATGATCAATATCATCCATAATAACTTCATTTAAAATAGATTTTGACTTCTCTATATGGCCTTTTTGATGAGAGAATGAAGGTGTCAAGTGAGAAGTAGATGAATTATGTGCTTTATCTAGAAACTAAACAGAAAGAGGGGCGTTCATTTGTTTGGATAACCTCCTCATCCAAAAACATACCCAGATCTAATTCTTCCCACTCAAACCCACCACGATTCAACCTATCTTGGAGTTTGTTAATGAAGAGACTGAAACAATGCTAGAGAAGGAAAACTGATAGTCACGTAGAGGCATTATATGTATATTTGTCATCATATGGCTAAAACTCAATCTTCCTCATGCATGGATCTCAGATAAGTCAAAACCTCTTATGCAAGGTTAGTTTTAAATCTACCCATGGGAAAAAAAATAATTTATGGAAGAATTTGACTATTTTAATAACAAACACTTGATTCAAAACTAATAGTGAGATTTGGACAACAATCCCCTAGTGATGAAACCATGGTTTCCACATATCAAACCCCTTACTAAACCTTTCAATGTTAGACCCATTTATGTTTATCTTACACATCAAACCCTTTACTAAACCTTTCAATGTTAGACCTATTTGTGTTTCTCTTACACATCAAACCCCTTACTAAACCTTTCAATGTTAGACCCATTTGTGTTTTTCTTCACTACCCCCCTCCCAAGTTCTACACTGATCTTTGCATTAAGGTGATATGTAATACCCTAGGATTGTTTATACAAACTAACCCAACAACTTCATTATATTATCACACTAAAATTTCTATAATACTAGTCAACATAGATAATTCTAAGAATAATCTTGTAAAACTGGACTTGAAAGTGGTAGATTGGTTACGGACTCAGACTTTGAGTATGAAGTTTTTCATTTTCACCACTAGTTTTATTTTTTAACTTGACATTTATCCTCAGAATACATAAAATCCAAGAAGAAGAAGGAAACCTCTTGATGGAATGATTTTCTTTTTATCCTCCTTATTGTGGAAAGGCATAATTAGGATATGATAGTAATGAAATCTTCTTCATAAGATTCAAACCTTCTGAACCAAAGGAAAATTATTATGCTGAAAAGGATCCTTCTACTTTCCAAGTGGAGGGAAACACAATGGAAGTTTTAGAAGATGCACCTAAATTGAAAATATGTAATGGAAGTTACATCAGAAAATAAAAATTGAAATAGTTATCCCTTTTCCCTTATTTCACATTATCGTATTGAATTTAAGTTATGTTATGATGGATTACGAAATAACTAAGAATGAATTGATATTATTTATGTACATTTATTAAAAAATAAATCCATGAATTATTTGCTTAATATAATTATTGAAAGCTAATTTCAAGGCTTTGAATGCAAAATAATAATGTTAAAAGTTAACATTTAAAATATATTTGAATTTTAATAATTTATATAATTATTATACTATATAATTTTTTTTTTGTCTATAATCTTTGTATTGTTAAATAATATGGATTGGTGAGTGATAAATCCATGTACCTCTAATGGATGACTTATAAAATACATAGGAAAAAAAATTTGGTACATTTTACAAATGTTTGACTGAAGAACTCTTGCATATACTATGAGTGTGCATACTTAAGTTAATAAGAAAAGTGTTTGGTTGATTTTTCACCAGAATGAGAGGTTTATACTCTAAGGTAAAGACTGATAAATAAGATTCTATCATTTATTTAAGAGAAAAAAATACGTTTGTAGTGTAGATGTTGATTAAGATTTGATTCTTTATATTGTGTTGTGCCACTTATTCATGTTAGTGAAATTCATACATGGATTAGATCTTCCAACCATGATTTATTATTTAAATTCATTGAGTTATGTCTTCAAAAAATTTATTGTAATATATATCTTCTAATAATGGATGGAAAACAAGTGCCCCTCAATGACACCCTCATTTCTATTATTGTGTGATGAGTGATTAGTGTTTAAATAGAAAAGACCACTTATACAGTGACTCATACTTAATTATAAAAAAGTGAGTGGGGATTTTAAATACCATGAGTTGAGGAGAAATATATTTGAATTTGTTTCATATAATATTGAAACTATTAGGAATATACTAGTATGTTCTTGGAAATTCTATGATAGCAGTCTTATGTTTCTAGTCATTTAAAAAATCCTCTTTCTTCTCTCTAATTTTTCAAGGGTTTATATGCCTTGCATTATATCCATATTCAAGGTTATTTTTATCCTCTAAATATCCCTAGATTTATATATATAAACAAAAACTTCTAAGAACCCTCTCTCTTCAAATTTTAACTGTTTAAGAATACTACTTACAAAAATTGTGTTTATTTTTTAGTATTCATCAAGGTAAATATGGTTACATCTGATTGAATATTTGTAATGGTTATTTAAATTTGTAACCAATTTTGTATAAAAACCTTTGTTATTGATCATAATCATAAATTTAACTAGAACCTTAGAATTGAACAAATAATTTTTTATTAAAGTGTTGTATTCTCTTGCCTTTTAAATGATGTTTTGGGTAGAATAATATATTCAATTTTTTTAAAAAAAATTTAAGAAAATTTAAAAACAGTCCATTATTTATAACTTCAAAATTAAAAGTAATTTCCACATTACCCTATCTTCCTAATGGAAGATGTTATGTTTTCTGTTGAAAAAGAAACCTTAAAAAAGTATATGTTATATAAATAAAAGCAATCAAATCCTCGAAAACATAGATTTTATATATTATTTCACAACAATCATAACATGCCATCATTAAAAAGAGGTTGGATACTATAGCAAATGAAAATACTTGAACAATTTATTCATATGCAGGAGTTAATTTATACAAAACACAATTGATTAATTAGAACAACCAATTATAAGTAACCTACCAACAACAACATAACTATAATGTAATTGTCCTATAATTATCCTTAAACAATGTAATAAACAAAATAGTTATGTGAAAATTCCCCCTTTATTACATTGTTTTTATAAATGTACTCCCAAACAAATCAAATTTCACCTTGCTAATTGACTTGGTGAGTATATCTTATATATGTGAATTTGTTAGGTAGTACTAGAGTTGAATGTCTTATTTTAAGACATGTTCTCAAATATAGTGGCATTGGAACTCAATTTTTTTGGTCCTCTCATTAAATATTAGATTCTTGATAGGATTTAACACACACTGATTGTCATAGAAAAGGAATTTTGGTTGATCTTCAGGAATGTCTATGTTAGATAAAATGCAAAATAACCAAATTAATTTGCACACAACTCCTCGTATGGCATGATATTATACTTTTGTGAATGAGAGATCAAATATAGATTGTTTTTTACTAATCCAAAAAATTATTCCATATTTAATATGAAATATATATCCAAAAGTTGATTTCCTATCATAAACAAATCTAATATAGTCCATGTCTTTGTAACCCTAAAAGAAAAATTTTGAGTTCTTGTGTTCTAGATGATAATCAATTGTACCTTGAACATATATAAAAACATGCTTTGATGCAATCCAATGATACTTCTTTAGCTCTTACATGAATATTGAAAGATAATTGATAGCAAATCATATGTCTAGCATGGTATAAATCATGTAAATGAGACTCCCAACAAGCTAGTTATAGTGAGTTTCATCTACTTGAGGTGACTCATAAAACTAGGATAGTTGTAAACCTTTCTCCATCAGAGTTGACATTGGTTAACATTTTATCATCCCATATTTTTTTAGATGCATCTTGGAATATTTAATCTATGAGACAAAAATATGATTCTTCTTTTACCATATCTCCAAGCCAAGACAATAATGATGTAGCACCAACTCTGTCATGTCGAATGATTTATTCAAGCCATTCTTTACTTCTTAAAAAGTTCATTTGAACTTCCTATGATCATGATATGATCTAGATACAAAATAAGAATTGTAATTTATGTGTCTACCTTTTTGATATACAAATTTGTATCAGAGGGGATATGAATGAATCTATGTTGTAATAGATTATCACCAATATTAATGTACCACACCCTTGGTGCTTGATTAAGTCCATAAAGTGTCTTAATTAGAGGACATAACTTATGTGGATGATTTTCATCAGTAAAGCCTTCTCACTGGGTCATGTACACTTCATCTTTGAGATCACCATTTAAAAATGCACTATTCATGTATATCTGTTGAAGCTTCCATTTAATTTGTGTTATGAGTGTCCAAACAAATGTAATGGTCTTGATCATAAAAATGGGTGAAAAGGTGTCCTTATAATTTATCCCTTCATACTAGTCATATCCCTTTTCAATAAGTTGTGCTTTGTCTTTGTTGATAGATCCATCTGCCTTGTATTTTATCTTAAAAATTGACTTGTTGCTAATAGATTTATTTACTATAGGCAGATTGACAAGTTCCCACATCCCATTTTTTATGAGGATACCTTATTCATAATTCATGGCCTTATCCCATTGAGATTAACATAAAGCCTTTTAAACTATCTTTGGTTTGGTGTTATCAACTACTAAAATCATTAGTGTGAGATTAAATTCACGTCTCACCTATCTTTTGGTTCAAACTCCTTACGAAGTGTCTTGGTTAGTTTTTAGGTGTGAGTCCATGATGGTGCTTTCTACCCATTTTTATTTTTCTTTTTGCTACTAATTTGATGAAGAATTATCTTCCATATTTCTAAGATAAATGAATAATTATCCTTGCAGCTCACCTTCTTTGTGATCAGGTTCTTCATTCTCATCATCTAACTGTGGGACCAGTCTATTAGTGGTCATATATTTTGACTCCTTATGTGGTAATGAACCAAATGACGAATCATCAAAAACCACATCTTGAATTTCATATACTTTTTATGTCTCATGATCCAGGAGATGATATGATTTTGGGGTAGTACTATACCCCAATAGAAGGCACTGAAGTGTCTTTGGTTTTATATTTTCCCTCTTTTTAGCAGGGACATACATATAAGATATACAACCAAATAATATATAATGATAGATCAAAGGTTTTTGACCACTCCATACCTCTTATGGCATCTTGTCTTAAAAGATATTTTTAGGTGTTATGTTGAGAAGATATACAACTATTTGAAATGCTACTGCCCAGAATGGTGCATCCAACTTCATAGTGGAAAGCATGTAACAAGCCATATCCATGACTAAATGATTTTATCATTCTACTATTCCATTTTACTATGGAATATAAGGAGAGTTCAGGGTTTTTTTTATTTCATGTTTCTTAAAAGATGTCAATAATTAATTGGATGTGAATCCCCCCTCGATCTAAGTAGAAGAGTCGAAGAGATCTCCCTGACTGGGTGACAATAAACTGGTAGAAGACCTTAAAATGTGTAAAGGCTTCACTCTTCTTCTTGATAAATAAAACCCATGTCTTACAAGATAAATCATCAACAAATAACCAAACAATCACTTGAATCCTTTGAAATAAGTAGGAAGGGATCTATACATATCGATATATATCACATTAAGATGATCCTTGGCTTGTGAGGAACTCAGCTTTAATATCACCCTATGTTGTTTGTTGATAGGGCATCTATGGCAACATGCAAAGAATGAGACAACTAATTAATTCCATAGACCATGGCCTTATATATGATCTAGTACAAAGAACCAACAAAAAGGTGTCAATATCAATAATGCCATAATGTTTTAGATTCTACCATAGTGGTAGAGAGAGGAGAAACATCAGATGAAATTACATCTAAGGCAAATAAATAATCCTTGAAAATCATTCTACTAATGACCTAACCATCCCATGAGAGGAGATAGGATTTTGTGCCATTCTTGATCACGAACTCTACATTAACCTTTTGATTCAAGAGATGACTTACAGAAAAGAGATTTGTTGTCAAGCCAAGGACATATAGTACCTTTGTGAGAGTACAAGTTCATGTCTTTAGAGGAATGGTGATAATGATAATTCATTATACAACATACTCATGGGTTGAGTTATAAATGAATCAAATAATTACTTGTATCTTATCATATGCTTGCTAGCACTAGAGTCGATCAACCAAACTTTGCTTGTGTGTGACAAGGTTTGGGAGACAAAAACTACATCTTTATATGTGTTTCTACATTTTGCTTTTATGGGTACAACCTTTTTATATTTATCATACTGGTGATTTTGTGTCACTACATGTTCGTACTATTTCTATCATCAAAGACATATTTTGGATTTATGTGAATCATCTCTACTAGATGTTCCCTCTTAACTAGATGAGCCATGTGTCAATGCATTATACCATCATCTATCAATATCATATGTATTGATACATCAAATATAACACCATCTTTTTTCATTTTTTGATTTATTTTATTGTTGTGACTACTTTGGTGGTCATTTTGAGAAATTTGAAGCACATTACCTTGAATCAAAGCTTTATCCTCAAACTCTTCTTGCATAGACTAGATGGATTCTTCATATATAAATAGATTCACCAATTATTTGAAAGACATTTCTTGATTTTTGATATTCAGTATCATGGTAAACATGTGAAATTGAGAGGGGAGAGCTCTCAATATGATCAAAAGTAACAACTTATCCTCAATATTTTCTCCAAGTGCAATTAATTCTGCTCTTAGTTATGCTACCTGGGATAAAGATTCCTCAAATTTCTCACCATATTTAATATTGAGAGTATGAATATTGAACTAGAGTGGAGTATTTTCATATAATTCTTTACCTCATCAATGCTGGAAAAAATATCCCAAGCCTCTTTAAATGTTATTGCATCATAAATATGAGGTTGAACATTCTCGATGACACTGAGTGTGATCAACATCAGGGCTTTTATTTTTTACTTGTCATATTTGGTTCACTCATTAACTTTAGTAGGATGGATCACTACACCAGAGATGATACCTTGTAATTATTCAAATTGAAAAATCATTCACGTCTTCATCTTCTACATGATAAAATTTTCCCCTTTGAGAAGTTGGGCATCAGAGAATAGGGTTTTGGGTACAGAATTTTCTTTTATTTTACTTTATTAATAAAAAATTTTACACTCAAAGTAGTATTTTATGCTTTAAAATTATCTATAAAAAATGTACCTTGAAAACTTCAATAGATTCCTCTAGTGGTTCTACAAACATTATGCTTCTTGGCCACTTGGTTAGATGAAACCAATAGAATGCTTCGATCAGACTGATCTAGTCTAGTTCCTCTATTTTGCATTGATAAAACTACAATGTTGTGGTCACTTTGATTAGCTTCTACTTCTACGACATCAACAAATCTTCCATGCTTCACGCTATGAGATTTTGTAGCAAATTGAAACCTTTGGCTTTTAGCATATTCCTCCATGCTTCTTGATATGAGTTTGTTGATCTCTCTGATGATTATATTGAGCCAATGGAATGAGAAAATATAGTGCTTTGACCAAACACTCATCACTCTGACTTCAACTTTATCTTAGGCATCAATCAACTATGTTAAATGCTTTGATCAGTTAAGTTCACCACTTGCCTTGTCTTTTGTAGCTCAAGGCAACAATGTAATAAATAAAATACAAATCATAATTGATCAGTTAAAACAAATGATTCTAACTAAATACCAAAAATAATGTAATTATAACGTAGCTGTCCTACGATTATCCTTAAACAATGTAATAAACAAAATAGCTATGGTAACATTTATAATATCGATAAATAATTAAAGTTATGGGCCATCCATAATTAAATATCGCTATCATCTAATAGAAATCTATTATTAAAAATATAAATAATAAAACATTTAAAAAAATTTATAAGGATGAAAATATAAAAGATCATTTTTTGTTGTTTTATTATAAGGATATCATTAACCACAAACTTAACGATTTATCATACCTATTTAAGGTTGCGAACATGAAAAAGATCATTATTATTATAATAAAACTAAGAATTAACTCACACAATATTTTATCAAAAATTATATATATACACTCATAAAATAACATGGGAAACAAGATCATTTACATTCTCTAAGGAGGTCAAACTTTCACTTTTGGCTGGGCAAGGTTAATCAAACCTTCTCAAATATTTGTTTTGTACTTGTGGTCCTTCACTTTTAAAGTGTCAAAGATTTAATTCAAATCAAATCCATCAACTATCCATCCAACATTCATACCATTATGTCAAAGGGTTTTATCATATCATTTTCAAATTCCCTCTAACATATATGAAGTTGAGATTTTTTTCTAAGGTAGTTATATGAAGATGAGAATTTTTTATCTAAGGTAGTTTTTCATTTTTACTAAGCATTTGTGTTAGTGATTTAAAGATTTTATTTGAAGCAGTTTTTTTGTTTTTACCAAGTATTTGTGTTAGTGTTCTAAATTTCTTGTCTAAGGTAGTTTTACTACACATTCATAGTATTTATCTAATAATAATAATAATATTGTTGTTAGACCATCACTACATTCAAAATTATGAATTTTGGTGAGATGAAATTCCATAAAATACTTCCTTCCTATCCAAAAAATACATATTTCCTTTCCTAATATTCTATATTTTTAAAATTCTATTGCTATTTTTTTCATGTTTGGTTCTATAGCACCCAGATCTTCACATAATGGGTTTAAACACTAGGGATGGGCATTTTTACATACCTGAGTATACTCTAGAATTCACTATTGAATAGATTTTTATTTTTCCTTAGTTGAAATATGCCTCCATTTAAGGTGTTTTGTACACTAAAAATTAAAGTCCCCTATATCAGATAAAGCATCACCATTTGAAGTAAGGTCAAATAAATTTTCATTGTATTTGGGAAACTAAAGGCCTTCCACATGAAATTTGACACATGTTGATTAATTAATCACTTTGAGGGCCTATGTCGAGATGAATGGTATGAATTTAGGAGATGACATCATCACTATAGTTCAAGATATACCTAATGAAGATAGTGACATTGAATGCCTTCCATTATACGAATAATAGTTGTGGTTTAATAGAGGAGTATGGTAATAATAGAGAAAATATGGATAATAGTTGTGGTTTAATAGAGGAGTATGGTAATCATAGAGAAAATATATGTGTATAGATTTTGAGTAGTTTTATTGGAAATAATTATGCATCAAAAATGTAGAGGAAGATCCAATTGCTAGAAGCAAATAGCAATATGGAAAGAAACCATGATTTTGAGCTATCTTCTTTTTCCAAAAGACACTCAATGTGGCCCTTTGTTTATAACTCATGCATTGCAAGGATATATATTTTTATGTTCCCAAGTTTTTGATGGAGGGTTATCTTGATTATTATCATAATTTTTATTGTCTTAGTGGATTATCTAAAACTTAGTATAGCTGGTCATATCGAATTGGGATTCCTCCCATCTGTAAAAGTGTTGGGTCTATTTACATACTTGATGGAACCTGTGCACCCAATATTCAATGTTTTATTAGATAGATATTATGATTCATAGAGATGCTTTTTAAATTTGTAGAAAATAATATTTTGTGATCCTTATATCTGATCAGATAAGCTTAAGTCCACAATGAAGGTGAAGTGAGAATGAAAGAAAACAATGATTTTTTCTCTCTTTACGAGTGGTTTTGAGATCCCAAGATGCTGTCAAGATTAAGAATATTACATTGCTATAATTATCAGAGAAAATCTTTTATTTTAGGAAAACTCTTACATACGATACCTCATTGAACCAGGTAGCAAGAAATGAGTTGGCTTATTAAATTACAATTGAATCTCCCAAACACACCAGCCAACATTGATCAATATGAGGTCCTAGTGCAAATGAGAACTTTTAAGGCCAATTGTAATTTTAAAATTGTGAAGATTGCAAATTATAGTGCAAATGGGAATTTTCAAGGCCATTTTTAACTTTACAAATTACAAATTATAGTTGGAGTTCCCATTTCCCTGAGGGTCCTTGTGCGAATGGGAACTTCAAGGCTGTTTAAAATTTTGAAAATTCACAAATTGAAAATTGTAGTTGGAGTTCCCATTTCCCTAAGGGAACTTTTTAGGGAAATGGGAACTCCATCTATAATTTTCAATTTTTAAAATTGCAATTGGAGTTCCCATTTCCCTAAGGGAACTTGTTATGGGAACTACAATTATGAATTACAATTTTGCAATTTACAAATTTTAAAATTGCTTCTAAGTTTTAATTTTACAAATACAAAGAAAACTAAAAAATTACAAATAGGACCTGGATTTCCCCAAAACAAAGAAAATTACAAATTTTTAAAAGGGACAAGAATTTCTCAAAAAGGCCAAAAAGTGAAAGTTATTTCATTTATGGATTAAAAAATGTGGAGGTAACCATAAAAGAAAATTTTGAAAAAATCAAAGTGTGTAAAATCAAGTTAGAGCAAGAAAAAATTAAAATTATCCTATGTTTTGCATTTTCCATTGTTTTGCTTGTTCAAACACCTCCATTACAGAAATATTTTAGGAATTCAAGATCAAGGTGGGCAACTCTAAAGAATATTTCTCAAGTAGACAAACATTTGGGGTGTTTAAATACCATCATTACAAGGCAGGGTTATTCTATGACATGCATATGAAGAAGGGCAATTATCAAGAAGATTCTAGATTTGCAAATGAGTGATCAAAGGCATTTTGAGGCTATTTCAAAAGAAGACAAAGATATTATTTTTTTCTAAAGGCAAATATTCTCTTTCAAACTTGGCTAAAATTCATTCCATCCAAGGAGAGCAAAGGGTTGCTAGAAATATTCATCATTACTTATAGAGGTAGTTACAACAATGATTTTTCATGCAAAGGGATGAAGATTCTATGTGTGGAAAGGATAACTTTAAAGATGGGAGCATCTTCGTGTAACTTTGAGTGTTGACTACAATTTTACAATATTGCAAATTGCTACTAACACTCCTAGGTTATAAAATGTGGTAAGAAATGTATGAATAGATGTCTTGTCCTCTATTATAAGGTGGTTAATGGTATTTATTTTTATCTCTAAGTCTAGGATCTTCAAAATTTTGCAATTTATTATTGTCTGTATGTATTTTCTCCCTTTCTAAGGATGTACATCCATTACCAAGATTTGAGAACATGTTTATGTCTACCTTGTCAAAAGATAAAAATCACCATCCTTCTCCCCATGAAATCATTATGGTAAATGATGTATGTAAGGTTTAGTTAAAAATTTAATGAGAATACTTGTGGTTTTTACTAGTTCCTTTTGATGAAGTGAAATAATATGTTTTAAAAATATTGTTGATTAGATATTTGGTTCAATGCTTATTATTGGTTATCATTTTGAGCATAGACCTGGATTATAAACCCTTTTAGTAGTTTAATTTCAAAATATGTTGTTGAATAACACATTAAGACACCTTGGGTTTATGAATTAATGGGAAAAGGTAAAAAAAATTCTACTTGTAGTGTATGTTTTAGGGATTCAAGAATCATTTGGGTATTTGCATTTTTTATAGATAATGTTTACATGTGATATTCATGGGAAGGTAAATAGTAAAGTTTATATTTAATGAGAGGCAAATATTAGTTACTGTAACTATAACCATATGGTTAATATAGTAAGAGTCTTGATATTATATTGTTAGTGATAACCATATAATATCTCATATAGTTTATCATATTATATTATGGGTTAGTGAGTTGAGAGTTTATAGGGATTTGGGAATCCCTTATTATATGAAGCATTAGTCTTATATATTTGTATTATGTTCGTATTATTTGTTAATGAGAGAAAATATTATTATTGTGAGTTTAAATTAATTTTCCTATGTACTCCTTGCATTCGGATCCTCAAATTTATATCAGTGGTATCAGAGCAAGTTTTCCAATAGTCATGAGAGTATATGAGGGTAATGTGACTATGATGGGTTGATGTAAATCCTATTGAATAAATTCATGGATCCAATTTTTTCATAATTTTAGTGGCATGTTAATATTAGATCAATTTATTTTTGGACTAAAATAGATATATTATCATTTCTTGGTGATGAATTATTTAGATTGTTAGATCACATTTACCTTAGCATGCAAATCTATTGTCATCAATGTTTATATCTATATACAAATCCATGTGTATTATTTGATAAAGATTGGGATTTTTTCATATCTATTGGTTATTGATTACTACATCTAACAATTTATTGTATATAATAGATTTAATGGCATTTATTTCAAAATTGGATCATTAATATTTTTTTAGTGCTCTCATCTTTTAACATTGACCGTTCACCCTGTTATTGTTTTGCACCATTCAGCCCATGCCAAATTTTAATTTGAAGACTTTATATTATTTAAGTGTTGAAGATCTGATTTATATAGTTGTGATTTAATGTGATCAACATCATTGTATAGTGAATTTCTATTTTTTGGTAAACACTCATCTACATGGAAATATATCTCTCCATGGCATCCTTAATCTGGAAAAGCATCTAACATCTCTAAGAAACCAGATTCATTATCATTAATATGTGTTTAGTCTCACCTACTACTAGATTCATGTTCATATTTAGCCATGGATCTTTGATTTGCATTTACTTTTGCTTCAGTTATTTACCAGTTCACACCTACCTTGCTAATTTGTATATGTATCACTGGATTTGGAGTTCCTTAGCTCCCACCTCATCACTGAAGTTCTTTGCTTCATGCCTCAAGCTACAACCTGTATCCATGTCATCTCATAATCCTATATAATGTATTCTAATTGGAATTTGCATTCTCTTTGTAAGGCAATCATCATGGAAAATACTCGGTGAGCCTCACAATCCTATTGGATCTACTACCTCAAACCTAAGCTCAACCAACGCATGCAATATTCAATTGGTTATTATATGATTTTAATTTTTTATTAGAGTTGAGTCGATTTTTTCTTTAGATTTAGTTTTTATTTTTATAAACTTGTTTTGGTATAAGTTTTGTTAAATCTAATATTTAATCAGATTTTAATCATTGGTAGTCAATTTGTGAAAAATATTTGTATGTCAATTATGAGTCATTGAGTCATTATCATTTGAGTTTATTATCAAAAAGAATCGGTTCTATGTCAAAAATACAAAGTGAATATATATATATATATATATATATATATATATATATATATATATATATATATATATATATATATATATATATATCATAAGGTCAAAGTCATAGTGTATCATCTTGGTTGTCAACATTAAAATATCAATATTTTGTTATGAGCCAAAAGTCAAAATTGTAAAAATAAAATAAAAAATTACCTTAGAGATGCATTTTCAGTGGAAACCAACTACTAAGTTAGCCATTTCACATTGTGGGAGGGAATGATACAATAAATAATGTGAAAATATTTATGCTTCATCGACATACTAGTTGAGTGAGCAGTGACATAATGGAGGTTGGACGCTACACGGAGGTTGAAGGTCTTTCAGTGACCTTTCATTAGTCGCCGATAATGGGGCTGCATCATGTTTTGGTGATTTTGTGTGGTGTGTATTTATGTTTAGCATGGTTTGAATTTTAGTTTTTTCAATATGTTAATTTTTTGGAAATGTTCAAATTTTAAGAGTGGGGAACATAAAGAAATGTTTCATTTTCCATTTGGAACCAAACTGGATAAAGTCAAGGAAAACTACCAGTGGTAGTGGTAGTCTTCTTTACTATGTAAGATTTAGTGGCATGATCGTACACAGTGGCTATAAGTAAAAAATTGATTTCTTACAAGGTCAAAAGTGACATTTAGTGTATGTTTTATTTTAGTTCTAGTTTGGTGTGCAAAAGATGTAAATGAAATCTTGATGTTTTAACTACTAGTAGAAAAAATTGTAAAGTGTGTCTCTATGTTTATTGTAACACATACATTTGGAAAGGGTTGGTGGTTGATCTAAAAAACCATAGACATAAAAAGGTAGATAAAATTTTACTGGTATAGTAGTCCTCTAACTATTTTCCTTCTTTATGAAGATGATCCACTAGTGGAATTCCAAGTGCATTATTTTCATAGAATAAATGTGGGATGATTTCCTTCGCATACTTTCTGTTTTCTTTTAGTTATAGTTTGGTGTGTAGAAGATGTAAATGAAATATTGATGTTTTAACTACGAGTAGAAAACATTGTAAAGTGTGTCTCTATGTTTATTTTAACACTCATAAATTTGGAAAGGGTTGGTGGTTGATCTAGAAAACCATAGACGTAAAAAGGTAGATAAAATTTTACTGGTATAGCAGTCCTCTAACTATTTTCCTTCTTTATGAAGATGATCCACTAGTGGAATTCCATGTGCATTATTTTCATAGAGTAAATGTGGGATGATTTCCTTCGCATACTTTCGGTCATGTGCAGCAAGAAAATTAAGTAGTTTGAAGTTTACATGCCTTTCTTTGATCCATATTATGAAGCAAGACCATGCAACACATTGTAGTAGAAGAAGGAGTTATGTTGTACCATGTCAACATTAAGGGGATGAATGTTACGGATAATGTTTACATGTGATATTTATGGGAAGGTAAATAGTAAATTTTATATTTACCAAGAGGTAAATATTAGTTACTGTAACTATAACCATATGGCTAATATGGTAAGATTGTTGATATTATATTGTTAGGGATAAAAATATAATATATCATATAGTTTAGGATATTATATTATAGGTTAGTGAGTTAAGAGTTTATAAGGAATTAGGAATCCCTTATTATAGGAATCATTATTCCTATATATTTGTATTATGTCCATATTATTAATTAATGAGAGCGAATATTATTATTGTGAGTTTAAATTAATTTTGTTGAGTACTCATTGCATTTATCTCTTCAATTTTATATCACATTTCATATGCACCAATAAATGCATACCACTCCTAGTGTCTCCTAGAGCTTGAATATAAGTTTTTGCATCTTTACAAAGGAATAATGTCATGAATGTTGAAAGAATCCCTGCTATATGAAAACTACCAATACACTACCACTCTTCATATCTATATACATTTGCTACCCTATCATACCCTATAAATAGTATATTTATTACATATTTTAAGTGTTATTTGCCTTGCAGATGCATGAATCTTGTATACTTAGAATGTGTCTATATTTTGTGCTTTGAAGACTAGCCTTGTAGTTTTCCATTTGACCCCCATTATTGAATATTATTTAGAATGAAGGTTTCAAGCACATCCCAATATGTCTTCAGTAGCTTGTATGTGACTTAGTTCATTTGTTCATTCCATGTGATAACCCTTTCTTATAGGGCTAGTTGAAGTAATTTTCAATGCTGAAGATCCACTTAAGCTAGATGGGAAATTAGTAGAATATAGAAAAAATCTCATTCCATCTAAGAGGGATATTATAAGTAGTTTTCAATGCTGAAGATTTGCTAAATGTTGATGTAAAATTAGTAGAAAATAGGTAGACATTTTTGTTGATTATTTATTCTATTATGTACATTTTTGTTCATTGCCTATTTTTCTATTGGGCATTTGGGTAACCATTTTTTGTACATTTAGTGACATGTTTCATAAACAAATATAATATTTTTTGTGGGTGAGTTCTAACATTTTATATTATTCTCCATTATATAAGGATCTAGAACCTTTCAAAACCTGAATTTTAACCCTAGAAAATAAAAAGTAAAAAATCTAAAGTATTTGATGCATGACAAATATATAAGATAAGATTAATAAAAAATATATTTGAACTATAATTAAATATTATGAAATTTCATTTCCCCGTACCAAAAACTTATTCCCAAAAAATGTAATGTATATATCTTCTTTGTTTAGTATATTTTTTTTATTTTTTGGTTCAAGTAAAATGAATTATTTTTACACTTTTGGTGGCATACTAAATGTAGCGAGATGCTTATTATATTTTTTCTTATATTGTTTGAAATTGCTAAATCAATTAGTTTACATAAAATATATGATTTTGTGTATTTAATCAAACCTATTACGTATGAAAACATTCCCTTTGTGAAAGAAGAATTTTCAATTGATGAGATTATACTATAAAAAAAAAATGACGTGAAGCATTTAATAAAATTATTCAAATGTCTAAAATATTTAATATGAATAAGATAATCACATCCCATTAAAAATATACTCAAAATATTATTTATCTATAATGTAAATTTATAAAAATACATGCTTGAATGCTCAAGATAATATCTGTCTTACATTACCTCATTTGTATTTGTTTCTAAAATGAAATATGTGCTTGAATGCTCGAAACAAAACATTATAGACATGTTTAAAAATATGTAAGAAATAAAATTTTCCTTGGTTTGATATTTTCTTAAGAATATTAAAGTTATTGAAAATATACCAAATTTAAAATGCATGTTTCAAGTTATATAAGACATATAAGTAAGAAAGAAGGTTTTTCATTTGATATTTTATTAATAATATTAAATTTATTTAAATATATATTTTTCATATAATAAATGATGTAAATATAAATATTTACATTTAATTTTATCAATTTTATAATGTTGCATGTGTTGATGGTCTAACAACAATAGTAGTAATAGAACACACGTACAAATACTTGATAAAAACTACTTTCATAAAAAAAAATTCAATTTTGCATGTGCTACAAGAGAGATTTTACAATATTGTAATTAATAAATCTGACACAAGCTAACAATATTAGTAGTAATAGAACACTAGCACAAATACTTGATAAAACTACTTTTATAGAAAACTTCTCAATTTTTCATTTGCTAAAAGATATTTGAAAATATTGTAATAAAAAAAAAATTACATAAGCTAATTATCTCATTCTTTTGAGATTTTGTTTATTTTACCATTACCAACAATCAATTTAATCAAGCATATTTTATGATTTATTGATGTTTTAGTGTTGTCTTTCCTAAATTTTTAGTTCTGTCAAATATTTTGAAGATTCTAATTAGTGTTTCACATTCATAGATGTATTTTGGGATTGAAACATGTATCTTAATTATTAGAGGGTTCAAATTTATCATCGTTGTAGTTTTTTCAAAATTACATTACATATATTTTATAACTTAAAATTTATTTGTATAATCAAAACATTATAAAGAGTTAAATATTAATTTATTGAATAAAAACCATATTTGTTTTACATATTTTTAATAAATTATAAAATAAAACAACTTTGGATTTTATTGCTAATTACATCAGTTCCATTTAGTTATTTATTTTTTTAAAAAGAAAGACAAAAAATAAATTCAAAAATATACTAATATGTTTGAATTTTATGATATTGAGGCTTAATGGTATTTATATTAGCATTAAATTTACATATTATTTATTTAATTAGCATTTGTTACAATTTAAAATAATGAATATTTTAAATATGTTTATAACATTTAGTAGTTTATTTCTTTAGTTTTGAGTTTGTTAGTTTTTTAAATGAATAAGTTGACGTTATAAGAATATTACATAGTTTATTCATATTTTATCTAGATTTAAAAATTAGAATATTTAATATTTCAATAAATATTAACATTAATGACATATTTTTAATAATGTTTATATTTAAAATATTAAACTAATGTTCATCAAATATCAGATTCAATCTAGCCATTTCTATTTAAAAATAAATAAAATCAAATACTTCTTGTAAAAAGAGAGATTTAAAAATGAATCTATATAATTTATTTGGGTTAAATTTTATCTGTACCCTTATTTGAATATGCTGGTCAAATTTATCCACCTCACACCCTAATTCAAAAAGAAAGCAATTCGTGAGGTTGAAAATTAATATTAAAATTGTTAAGTTTTTAATAGTTCATCAAAATTTTATTTAAATCATTTCATTTGAAAGTATTTATAAGATTGTATGAAACCTATAAAAATAATATATTAGAAATCTGGATGGACTATTGAATGGTTTTGTTTGACCTCCTTGAATAATTTGAATGATGACTAGTAATTCGAGACATTTACAAAGAGACTAGTCTAATAGCTAGATTATGCACTATCAGCGTAGATCATTTCTGAGTCATAGAGTACATTATAATAGTGAATAATAATATTTAATTTATATATAATCAATCATCTCATTAAATAATAACTCAATCAATGATATTACAATAAAAACATCCTTCCAAAACACTACCAACAAAACCAAAGAAATTTTTGGGTCATGAAATGGTACGAATCGAGACGTCTTGGATTAAACTGGTAAAATAATATGACATGTGATTCATCAGTAAAAGAGATGTGATTCATGAATTATGAAAATACATGGAAGATGAAAGCATATATATACAACCTCAGGCTAAAATAAATTGTAGGTACTCTTTTAGTTTCCTACCTTTAATCTATTTGTATATAATATCAAATTTGGTTTAAACAAGAATTGTAAGGACACTTTCAGCGTTACTTTATGAATGTAATATATTAGTGTGTTATAATATGTCTAATGAAGTGTGAATCCTAAAGATAATGTCATTTTATCCTGGATCATGCATTATATAATTATTGTCAAACTCAAGTAGAAATGCATTTTATTGTTCAGAAATTTTCATAATGATAGTTAAATTACACAAACATTTTCAATCATATATTTATGTGAGTTTATTTATAAAAATTTTAGTAAATATGATTATGGCATAGCTGATTCAATTATTCATAAGTTTTTTTTGCAAAGAATATCTTGAGTATTGTTTATTGAAGAACATATCTACTTAATTATGTTGGGACACACAACACATTATCATACATATTTAATAATATTTTATCAGCAATGTCAGCTTCAATAAATGGTCAATTTTTATGCAATAATACAAACTACAAAATCTCTATTTAAATGTTATTTGCTTTGTTAATAATATCATTAATCAAATGGGATTATGACCTATACTATCATAAAACTAACATGATTTTTTTATGATATCATTAAAAAATAGTACTTAATTCTTACAACCATCCTTATTTGACTGCACATGTTTAATCTCACAATATTTTTCAATTTGATCGATTTGATAATATTTTCTCTCACCTCAAAATGGATACATACATAAGAAAAAACATAATAATTTTAATTATATAAAACTAACATGATTTATATATTATATTATTCATTATGAAAAAAAAAACCTAAGTTAATAAATATTGGTTGAGAATGTGACAATGGATATGAAATATTTTTTTAAAAATGGAAATGGGAAGGAAAACTAGAGCATTGGATCGACAAATTTTGGGTGATTGAGTGGTTCTAGAATAAATACCTCAGAATGATGGAATCGTAGTTTTTTATTGATGGAATGGTGGTCATAAAGCGATGGAATTGATATTTCATAGAGATATAATAGTGTAGTTTGATTGATGAAATAATGAACATTGATTATAAATAATGAAGGGTGAAGGAAGGGACATTGAAAATTGCACAACCCTATCAATGGTGAGATTGGGTTAGAAAAATCCATTCAAAAGATTGATATATTAGGGAAAAAATATCTATCCTATTTAATGTGAAGGTACCTTAAGAAATAGAGGGTAAATTTTAAAATTTTGAATCTAAAAATAGGAGGAAAAATCAGAATGAAAAAATAAATTATCTATAGTGATGGATTGAAGAGAAGTGAGTCTTTGCATTTTCAAAAATAAAAATTAGAATTGAAGATGATGATTCCAATTTTTATCTAAAATATTCTAAAAAATGAACAATAAAATGCAAAATTATATGAAAAATATACCCCCATATTGATAAGGTATGAAATGTAGATGTATAATAAAAAATGTTAAATTTCTCTCTTTCCCAACAATTTCTTTGAAATAATGTTTTTTTTTCCTAGAAATTATAGACACTTTTTTAAATTTATATAGTATCTTATTGAGTTAAAGCAGTTTATTTTTCTAACCATGGTCAATTGGTTTCAACTATCTTACTAAAACCTCATATTATCCATGTTTGGGTTAATATGTTTGCTCACCCTATGGATTTTTGGGGAGAAATAAAAAAATATGGGATGCCATTGGTGAAAAAGTAAAAAATCTAAAATATTTCAAAAAGTGAACAATCAATACAAAATTATATGAATAAGACCCAATATGGATGAGGTATGAAATGAATTCAATAACATGTAGAATGAAATTGTTAAATTTCTTTTTTTTTTCCAATAATTTATTTGAAATAATGTCTTGTTTACTACAAATTATAAACTCTTTTTGGAATATATATAATATATTATTAGGTAAAAGAAGTTTATTTTTTTGACAATAGATTATGGGTTTTATATTCCTTATTGAAAAATCAAATATCATCCATGTTTGGGTTAATATTTATGCTCGCCCTATGGAGTTAAGGCTTCTACTTTGGGTTCCAACATCCCAAGTATGATTTTCCACTTCCTCCTTTTAGAACTTTGACTCATGTTTAATGAAATTTTTTATGATTCTATTTAGTTTCTTTTGTTTCTTAGTTCTATAACATATTATCATTTACTCTTTTTTGGTATTTAGCTACTTTTATCCTTCGACATGGAGGATGGACTATGAATATAAATATATTATATTATATTATATTATATTATATTATTGTTGTATGTATTAATATTTAATATCATTTTTAAAATTAATGTCATTTTTTTTCTTAAATTCAAATGATGATTACATAAGGCATATTAATTGTAGAAAAAAACATTCACACAAATATCATCTCTCAAAAATTTAAATATGATTAAATAGAAAACATTAATTATACAATAAGAGAAAGTTATAGAAATTTCTTTTGTTAAAATGGAAAATTTAGTTTAAAAACTAGATGGAATTTCACAAATTCCCTTTCTTTTAGCTATAAGACATTACATAGTAATTCAAAATTAGTTTTAGAAAGACTGTTCTATGATTTCATCATTTTTTAGTGTTGTCTTATCTAAATTTTTATTTGGGATAATTTTTCAAATATTCTAATTAGTGTTTCACATGTATAGATGTATTTTGTATTTAGAAAAATGCAACCTAGTTGTTATAGGGTTCAAGATTATTCTATTTGTAGTTGTTTCAAATATTATATCATATATAATTTAAAATTTAAAATTTATACATATAGATAAAAAAAATTAAACATTAAATCTTATTTTACTGAATAAAAAATGTGAAAAAAAATTAATCAAAAATATTTATTTTTTAGACATATTTGTAACATGATGAGTTTGAGTGTAAGTATAGGCTTGAATAAAATCAAGTAACAAAATTTAAAAAAATTATAATTTTATAATTTAATGTTAACGATATCAATTGCATTTAATTTCCACAAAAAAAGGAATTCAAGAATATACTATTATGTATAAATTTTATGAGTTTAGAGTTTAATGGTGTTTATCTGAGCATTAAATTTATATATTATTTACTTAATTAATATTTGTTACAATTTAAAACAATAAATATTTTAAATAATATTTATTAATTTGTTTATTTAATGTGAAATTTAATGAAGGTTGCAAGCACATCCCAATATGTCTTCAGTAGCTTGTATGTGACTTAGTGCATTTGTTCATTCCATTTGATAACCCTTACTTATAGGGCTAGTTGAAGTAATTTTCAATGCTCAAGATCCACTTAAGCTAGATGTGAAATTAGTAGAATATATAAAAAATCTCATTCCATCTAAGAGGGATATTATAAGTAGTTTTCAATGCTGAAGATTTGCTAAATGTTGATGCAAAATTAGTAGAAAATAGGTAGACATTTTTTGTTGATTATTTATTCTATTATGTACATTTTTGTTCATTTCCTATTTTTATATTGGGCATTTGGGTAACCATTTTTTGTACATTTAGTGACATCTCTCATAAACAAATAGAATAGTTGTTGTGAGTAAGTTCTAACATTTTATATTTTTATCCATTATATAAGGATCTAGGGCCTTTCAAAACTTGAATTTTAACCCTATAAAATAAAAAGTAGAAAATCTAAAGTATTTGATGCATGACAAATATATAAGATAAGATTAATGAAAAATATAATTGAACTATAATTAAATATTATGAAATTTCATTTCCCCGTACCAAAAACTTATTCCCAAAAAATGTAATGTATATATCTTCTCTGTTTACTGTGTTTTTTTTTTTTGGTTCAAGTAAAATGAATTATTTTTACACTTTTGGTGGCATACTAAATGTAGTGAGATGCTTATTATATTTTTTATTATATTGTTTGAAATTGTTAAATCAATTACTTTACATAAAATATATGATTTTATGTATTTAATCAGACCTATTACCTATGAAAACATTCCCTTTGTGAAAGAAGCATTTTCAATTGATGAGATTATACTATAAAAAAAAAATGACGTGAAGCATTTAATAAAATTCTTCAAATCTCTAAAATATTTAATATGAATAAGATAATCACATCCCATTAAATAGATAATCAAAATATTATTTATCTATAATGTAAATTTGTAAAAATACATGCTTGAATTCTCAAAACAATATATATCTTAAATTATCTCATTTGTATTTGTTTCTAAAATGAAATATTATCAAATATATGCTTGAATGCTCAAAACAATACTTATAGCCATGTTTAAGAATATGTTCCTTGGTTTGATATTTCTTAAGAATATTAAAGTTATTGAAAATATACCAAATTTGGAATAAATGTTTCAAGTCATATAAGATATCTAAGTAAGAAAGAAGGTTTTTCATTTGATATTTTATTAATATTATTAAAGTTATTTAAATATATATTTTTCATATAATAAATGATGTAAATATAAATATTTAAATTTAATTTTATCAATTTTATAATGTTGCATGTGTTGATGGTCTAACAACAATAGTAGTAATAGAACATAAGTACAAATACTTGATAAAAACTACTTTCATAAAAAACTTTCAATTTTGCATGTGCTACAAGAGAGATTTTAAAATATTTTAATTAATAAATTTGACACAAGCTAACAATATTAGTAGTAATAGAACACTAGCACAAATACTTGATAAAACTACTTTCATAGAAAACTTCTCAATTTTACATGTGCTAAAAGATATTTGAAAATATTGTAATAAAAAAAAATTACATAAGCTAATTATCTCATTCTTTTGAGATTTTGTTTATTTTACCATTACCAACAATCAATTTAATCAAGCATATTTTATGATCTATTGATGTTTTAGTGTTGTCTTTCCTAAATTTTTAGTTCTGTCAAATATTTTGAAGATTCTAATTAGTTTTTCACATTAATAGATGTATTTTGGGATTGAAAAATGTATCTTAATTATTAGAGCGTTCAAAGTTATCGTCGTTGTAGATTTTTCAACATTACATTACATATATTTTATAACTCAAAATTTATTTGTATGATCAAAACATTATAAAGAGTTAAATATTAATTTATTGAATAAAAACCATATTTTTTTTACATATTTTTAATAAATTATAAAATAAAACAACTTTGGATTTTATTGTTAATTACATCAATTCCATATAGTTATTTATTTTTTTAAATAGAAAGAAAGAAAAAGAAATTCAAAAATATACTAATATGTTTGAATTTTATGATATTGAGGTTTAATGGTATTTATATTAGCATTAAATTTACATATTATTTTTTTAATTAACATTTGTTACAATCTAAAATAATAAATATTTTAAATATATTTATAATATTTAGTAGTTTATTTCTTTAATTTTGATTTTGTTAGTTTTTTAAATGAATAAGTTGACGTTATAGGAATATTACACAGTTTATTCATATTTTATCTAGATTTAAAAATTAGAATATTTAATATTTCAATAAATATTAACATTAATGAAACATTTTAAATAATGTTTATTTATAAAATATTAAACTAATGTTCATCAAATATCAGATTCAATCTAACCATTTCTATTTCAAAAAACTAAAATCAAATACTTCTTGTAAAAAGACAGATTTCAAAATGAATCCATATAGTTTATTTGGGTTAAATTTGATCTTTACCCTTATTTGAATATGCTGGTCAAATTTATCCACCTCACACCCTAATTCAAAAAGAAAGCAATTCGTGAGGTTGAAAATTAATATTAAAATTGTTAAGTTTTTAATAGTTCATCAAAATTTTATTCAAATCATTTCATTTGAAAGTATTTATAAGATTGTATGAAACATATAAAAATAATATATGAGAAATTTGGATGGACTGTTGAATGGTTTTGTTTGACCTCCTTGAATAATTTGAATGATGACTAGTAATTCGGGACATTTACAAAGAGACTAGTCTAATAGCTAGATTATGCACTATCAGCGTAGATCATTTCTGAGTCATAAAGTACATTATAATAGCGAATAATAATATTTTATTTATATATAATCAATCATCTCATTAAATAATAACTCAATCAATGATATTACAATAAAAACATCCTTCCAAAACACTACCAATAAAACCAAAGAAAATTTTGGGTCATGAAATGGTACGACTCGAGATGTATTGGATTAAACTGGTAAAATAATATGACATGTGATTCATCAGTAAAATAGATGTGCTTCAATGAATTATGAAAATACATTGAAGATGAAAGCATATATATACAACCTCAGCCTAAAATAAATTGTAGGTACTCTTTTAGTTTCCTACCTTTAATCTATTTGTATATAATATCAAATTTGGTTTAAACAAGAATTGTAAGGACACTTTCAGCCTTAACTTTATAAATGGAATATATTAGTGTGTTATAATATGTCGAATGAAGTGTGAATCCTAAAAATAATGTCATTTTATCCTGGAACATGCATTATATAATTATTGTCAAACTCAAGTAGAAATGCATTTTCTTGGTTAGAAATTTTCATAATGAAAGTAAAATTACACAAACATTTTCAATCTTATATTTATATGAGTTTATTCTTTAAAATTTTAGTTAATATGATTATGGCATAGCTGATTCAATTATTGATCAAAATTTTTTGCAAATAATATCTTGAGTATTGTTTATTGAAGAACATATCTACTTAATTATGTTGGGACACACATAACACATTATCATACATCTTTAATAATATTTTAACACCAATGTCATCTTTAATAAATGGTCAATTTTTATGCAATAATACAAACTACAACATCTCTATTTAAATGTTATTTGCTTTGGTAATAATATCACTAATCAAATGGGATTATGAACTATACTATCATACAACTAACATGATTTTTGTCATGATATCATTAAAAAATAATACTTAATTTTTAAAACCATCCTTATTTGACTGCAAATGTTTAATCTCACATTATTTTTCAATTTGATAGATTTGATAATCTTTTCTCTCACCTCAAAATGGATACATACATAGGAAAAAACATAATAATTTTAATTATACGAAACTAACATGATTTATATATTCTATTATTCATTATGAAAAAAAATACTAAGAAGTTAATAAATATTGGTTGAGAATGTGACAATGGATATGAAATATTTTTAAAAAAATTGGAAATGGGAAGGAAAACTAGAGCATTGGATCGACAAATTTTGGGTGATTGAGTGGTTCTAGAATAAATACCTCAGAATGATGGAATCGTAGTTTTTTATTGATGGAATGGTGGTCATAAAGCGATGGAATTGATATTTCATAGAGATATAATAGTGTAGTTTGATTGATGAAATAATGAACATTGATTATAAATAATGAAGGGTGAAGGAAGGGACATTGAAAATTGCACAACCCTATCAATGGTGAGATTGGGTTAGAAAAATCCATTCAAAAGATTGATATATTAGGGAAAAAATATCTATCCTATTTAATGTGAAGGTACCTTAAGAAATAGAGGGTAAATTTTAAAATTTTGAATCTAAAAATAGGAGGAAAAATCAGAATGAAAAAATAAATTATCTATAGTGATGGATTGAAGAGAAGTGAGTCTTTGTATTTTCAAAAATAAAAATTAGAATTGAAGATGATGATTCCAATTTTTATCTAAAATATTTCAAAAAATGAACAATAAAATGCAAAATTATATGAAAAATATACCCCCATATTGATAAGGTATGAAATGTAGATGTATAATAAAAAATGTTAAATTTCTCTCTTTCCCAACAATTTCTTTGAAATAATGTTTTTTTTTCCAAGAAATTATAGACACTTTTTTTAATTTATATAGTATCTTATTGAGTTAAAGCAGTTTATTTTTCTAACCATGGTCAATTGGTTTCAACTATCTTACTAAAACCTCATATTATCCATGTTTGGGTTAATATGTTTGCTCACCCTATGGATTTTTGGGGAGAAATAAAAAAATATGGGATGCCATTGGTGAAAAAGTAAAAAATCTAAAATATTTCAAAAAGTGAACAATCAATACAAAATTATATGAATAAGACCCAATATGGATGAGGTATGAAATGAATTCAATAACATGTAGAATGAAATTGTTAAATTTCTTTTTTTTTTCCAATAATTTATTTGAAATAATGTCTTGTTTACTACAAATTATAAACTCTTTTTGGAATATATATAATATATTCTTAGGTAAAAGAAGTTTTATTTTTTGACAATAGATTATGGGTTTTATATTCCTTATTGAAAAATCAAATATCATCCATGTTTGGGTTAATATTTATGCTCGCCCTATGGAGTTAAGGCTTCTACTTTGGGTTCCAACATCCCAAGTATGATTTTCCACTTCCTCCTTTTAGAACTTTGACTCATGTTTAATGAAATTTTTTATGATTCTATTTAGTTTCTTTTGTTTCTTAGTTCTATAACATATTATCATTTACTCTTTTTTGGTATTTAGCTACTTTTATCCTTCGACATGGAGGATGGACTATGAATATATATCAAGAGAGTTTGTCTACCATATTTATGGTTATATATCATAATTGTATTCAACTATGAGAACTAAACTATTGCATAACTGTAGTGCTCTACTACTACAAAATAAACTAATAACAATGTGATACTAATGGCTACACTAAAGATTACATAGTTTTTTTGTATTTTTTTTATAGATTTAGAAATTAGAATCTTTAACACTCCTTCAAATTGCAAATCTATAATTTGCAAAGGGACCTTCCTAGGGGAATTACAAGTGTAATTATGCAATTTTTAAATTTGTAAAAGGGGCTAAGATTTCAATAAAAGGTCAAAAGGTGAAAATAAGTCTTTTATGCATTAAAAATGAAATATGAAGGAAACCCTAAAAATTCCAATTTGTAAAAAAGTAAATGTGAAATTTTAAAATGTGAAATAGCAAATTTGCAAAAAATAGAATTTTAAAATGCAAGGTGTTGAAAAGAAAGTTAGAGACAAAAAGTAAAAATTTGAAAATAACCTAATTATCGAGGCTCCACCATGGGAGAAAAATTGTAGGTTTACAAGGCCAAGATTGGCCATTTGAGATAAATCATTGAAAGGACCATGTATCTAGAATATTCCAATGAAATCATTGCAAGAGCAAGTTGTTTCATGTAATGCATAAAGGGAAAGTCAGATGTCCAAGATGTTATATATGTGCAAGCTTTAGACATCCAATTACTAACACCATTTTTATTGAAATTGTCAATCTTACTCAGATTGCACTCAAATGCACATTTTAAGTCAAAATCCATAAAATGCACTAAATGGTTCAAAATTGTCATTTACAAGTGCCAAATTAGGTCAAAGTATCCTTAAATGGGAAAACACAATTTATGGGTCAACTAACTTTGATCAATTCATTTTGAGTCAAAATGATGATTTCACCTTTTGTGCTCTAGAAGACTCTTTTCTCCTAAATTAATTAGTACATGCCATGTACCTTTATGATTTTATGTTGGAAACATCCTAAATGGAAATACAGCCTTGAAGCATCTAACGTCACCTTCTAATTCTTCATGAGTCAAATTACAACTCAGTAATATGACTTTCTGACCATTTTGATTAATTGAGGGCCAATTTCCAAATAATTGCATAAATGTTGATTAACCTTGTTTAAGGCTAATTAATCCAAATCATGAGCTTAAGTGGATTTTGCATGAGAGTTTTTGAATATTTATTTTTGAAAATTGATTCCTATTAATTGCATTATTAGGTGACATCATTTTTTGGGAAGACTTCCCTAAGCCATAAATGCCACAAATATCAATATCATGGGTCACCCTGCCTAGTTAATGCCTCTCATGCCTCTTCCATGCCCCTTCTTCCAAGGTCATGATGAAGATAATTATGGATTTAATTATAAATATTAGGATTATTCATGGCCACACATCTCAATCTTGAAATGGATGGTCATGGTTGATCCTAACCAATCTCAAAAATATATAAATAGAGAGGCAATGGACATAAATTAAAAAGCTTGAATATTACAAAGTTATAATGTTAAATTATTTCCACAAGGCTTTACATTTGATCATAGATTTTTTTTCAAGCTTCATTGATAGGCTAGTTTAGTGATTTAGAATCATGAGCCTAGGTTTTATAGAGTGTTCTTGAAGCATTGGAGGAGTTTGCCACCATTGTTGACAAAGACAAGGATGCTTGATTCAGGGAGAACATGCTTATGAGCCACATGGGTATGGAGAATCAATTTTAGAATGTAATATCATGTTATTTTTTTTAATTTGTTTTTTTTATCCTCTGTAATTCCCATAGGAATAGATAGGCTTCGTTAGTTAGTTCTTTATGTATGCTTCATTATTTATGAACTATTGCTTGACTAACTTGCTTTATAATCTTCTCTACATCTTAGCACACCTAGTGGGACAAGATGCATCTCACACCTAAAGAAGATCACTTTACAACTCTAAAATATCTATTTAGACCCTTAAAACTCATGTAAATTGATTTTCTAACTTTATTTTGTTGTTTTTATTTTCCATAATTTTACATAGTAACTGACATCAGAAAGTAATACTGAAATTGATTACCTAGCTTAACTGATGTTGGTTAGCAAAAATGATATTGACTATATCTCATTTAGCCAAAGTAAGAATCATCAGTAGTAATAACCGATGTCGGTCATAATTTTTTTCTTAAAACATAGACCTGAGAGCTATTTTTCCAAAGTTCATTGTTCAAGCTAAAAAGAGCTTCAAAGCTAAAGGACATGCTATCATTTTTGCTGTAGGACCAAGCTTGACATTTGATAAAAACATGTTTAAATCACATTTTTCATGCTTAAAAATCAATTAACTTCTTTACTTTGGTGTTTAACAGAGAATTTAGATGTTTTGGTGAATGTTTTCAAAGTTTACAACTAAGACCAAGGGGTCAAATGAACACCACCAAATATATAATTTGGGCTCAAAATTGAACACACTTATCAGTTCTTGTTTGTAATCATTTTTTACTTAGGTTTTTTTGGCAAAAAGAGGAATGTTGCATGTATGCTCTTCCATTTGTCCACTTTAGGGAACCCTTGGAATCAAAAGTGCCATTCCTATTTCAAGTAGCCTAGTCCAAGGCTTAAAAAGAATGTCACCTAAATTACTCCCCAAAAACTTGCCAAAGTTTGGGTGATCTTGAAAATGACCCTAAAGTCTTTCTATTTTATGCTTTCTTTATTTTCATTCAAACTTGGCTTGTGAGGGGGATGTTATTACCTCCCATGAGTTCTTTATGGAAGCTTTAACCCAAGGTTTCACCTCCTGACATTGACTTCATTTGACTCCTTTAGAGTTACATATGCGATGTATCTTCATTTGGACATCACACTATACTAAGTGAACAACAGGATGTAGTGGTTTTAAAAAGGACTAGATCTTTTTACAACTAACCAATGCCATAGTCACCCAATTTTCATGCTTGTCTTTTACATCATTTGACGTGAACATCATTGTGCAATTGACTCCCATAGAATGATCAAAACCTTGCTAGTTTAGTAGACCCCACTTTGCCATACCTTGTCAGTTTAGACTTAAGACATTTATTTTTTGTCATTAGCTTACTTGGTCTTGATTTGTATCTAAAACTTCTTGTTAACTCAATGAATTTAACCAAAACACATTATCATCAATTTTATTCAACAAGGGAGGTGTTACACTGTCCAAATGGAAAATTCATCTTTTCCTTGTTCAAATTGTTATCAAAAGTTTGGTAATGAAGAGACTGAAATAGTGCTAGAGAAGGAAAAATGATGCTCACATAGAGGCATTATATGTATATTTGTCATCATATGGATAAAACTCAAACTTCTCCATGCATGGATCTCAGATAATTCACAAACTCTTATGCAAGGTTAGTTTTAAATCTACCCACGGGAAAAAAATAATTTATAGAAGAATTTGACTATTTTAAGGACAAACACTTTATTCAAAACTAACAGTGAGATTTGGATAACAATCCCCTAGTGATGAAACCATGGTTTCCACACATCAAACCCCTTACTAAACCTTTCAATGTTAGACCCATTTATGTTTATCTTACACATCAAACACTTTACTGAACCTTTCAATGTTAGACCTATTTATGTTTCTCTTACACATCAAACCTCTTACTGAACCTTTCAAAGTTAGACCCATTTATGTTTCTCTTCACTAACCCCCTCCCAAGTTCTACACTGATCTTTGCATTAGGGTGATATGTAATACCTTAGTATTGTTTCTACAAACTGACCCAACCACTTCATTATATTATCATACTAACCTTTCTATAATACTAGTCAACATAGATAATTCTGAGAATAATCTTGTAAAAATGGACTTGAAAGTTGTATGTTGGTTCTCGACTCAGACTAAGAGTATGATTTTTTGCATTTTCACTACCATTGTTATTTTTTAGCCTAACACTTGTCCTTAGAATACATAAACTCCAAGAAGAAGGAAACCTCTTGATGGGATGATTTTATTTTTATCCTCCTTATTGCGGAAATGCATAATTAGGATAGGATAGTAATGAACTCTTATTCATAAGATTCAAACCTCTTGAACAAAAGGAAAATAATTATGCTAAAAAATATCCTTCTACTTTCCAAGCAGAGGGAAAAACAATGGGAGTTTTAGAATTTGCACCTAAATTGAAAATATGTAATGGAAGTTACATCAAAAAATAAAAATTGAAATAGTTATCCCTTCTCCCTTGATTCAAATGGGGATGACAAGGAAAAACATAGTATGGTGAGAAGAACAAGGGAAGGAATACTTAATAAATGCCCATTCCATCTTGTAGGGCTATTTGAAGTAATTTTCAATGTTGAACATCCACTTAAGCTAGATAGGAAATTAGTAGAAGATAGACAAAGGCTCATTCCATCTAAGAGGGATATTAGATGTAGTTTTTAATGCTAAATTTTGATGAGAAATTAGTAGAAAATAGATAGACTTTTTTTGTTGATTGTTTGTCCTATTATGTAGGTTCTTCATTGCCTATTTTTCTATTAGGCATTTGCGTAATCATTTTTTGTACATTTAATGTCGTGTCCCATAAACAAATAGAATAAGTGCTATGGGCGAATTTTAACATTTTATATTTTTCTCCATTATATAAGGATCTAGGGCCTTTCAAAACCTAAATTTCAACCTTATAAAATAAAAAGTGGAAAATCTAAAGTATTTGTTGCATGACAAATATATGAGATAAGACTAATGAAAAATCTATTCGAACTATAATTAAATATTATGAAATTTCATTTCCCCATACAAAAAACTTATTCCCTAAATATGTATTGTATATATCTTCTTTGTTTAGAGTGTTTTTATTATTTTTGGGTTCAAGTAAAATTAATTATGTTTACACTTTTGGTAGCATACTAAATGTAACGAGATGCTTATTATATTTTTTATTATCTTGTTTGAAGTTTTCAAATTCATTAATTTACATAAAATATATGATTTTATGTATTTAATCAAACCAATTACCTATGAAAATATTCCCTTCGTGAAAAAAGGGTTTTCAATTGATCAGATTATACTATAAAAAATTAATGATGTGAAGCATTTAATAAAATTATTCAAATGTACAAAATATTTAATATGAATAATATAATCACATCCCATTAAATAGAGACTCAAAATATTATTTATCTATAATTTAAATTTATAAAAATACATGATTGAATTCTCAAAACAATATATGCCTTCATTTATGTCATTTATATTTGTTTATAAAATGAAATATATGCTTGAATGCTCAAAACAATATTTATAAGACATGTTTAGAAATATGTAATAAATAAAATTTTCCTTGGTTTGATATTTTCTTAAGAATATTAAATTTATTGGAAATATTCCAAATTTGGAATGCATGTTTCAAGACCTATAAGACATATAAGAAAGAAAGAAGGCAGTTGTTGTTGTTGTTGTTTTTATTGTTGTTGTTGATGTAAATATACATATTTAGATTTAATTTTATCAAGTTTATAATGTTGCATGTGTTGATGGACTAACAACAATAGTAGTAATACAGCATGAGTACAAAGACTTGATAAAACTACTTTCATAAAAACACTTCTCAATTTTACCTATGCTACAAGAAATTTTTTAAAATATTGTAATTAAGAAATTTTAAATAATGTAACAACATTAGTAGTATTAGAACACTAGCACAAATAATTGATAAAACTACTTTCATAGAAAACTTATCAATTTTTCATGTGCTACAAGATATTTGAAAATATTGTAATCAAAACATTTGATATAAGCTTATTGTCTCATTCTTTTGAGATTTTGGTTACTTTACCATTACCAATAATCAATTTAATCAAGCATATTTTATGATTTATTGATGTTTTAGTGTTGTCTTTCCTAAATTTTTAGTTGTGTCAATTTTTTTAAGATTCTAATTAGTGTTTCACATTCATAGATGTATTTTGGGATTGAAAAAATGTAACTTAATTATTAGAGGGTTTAAATTTATCATCGTTATAGAGTCTTCAAAATTACATTACATATATTTTATAAATCAAAATTTATTTGTATGATCAAAACATTATAAAGAGTTAAATATTATTCTATTGAATAAAAACCATAAAAAAAATCTTAACCATTTTTTTGTTTGACATATTATTAATAAATTTTAAAATAAAACAACTTTGGAGTTTGTTTTTAATTACATCAATTCCATTTATTTATTTATTTTTTAAAAAAAGAAAGAAAGAAAAAGGAATTCAAAAATATACTAATATGTTTGAATTTTATGAGATTGAGGTTTAATTCTATTTATATTAGTATTAAATTTAGATACTACTTATTTAATTTATATTTGTTACAATTTAAAACAATGAATAATTTAAAGATATTTATAACATTTAGTAGTTTAATTCTTGGTTTCAATTTTGTTAGTTTTTCTATAAATAAGTTGAGGTTATAGGAAGATTACACAATTTATTTATATTTTATCTAGATTTACAAATTAGAATATATAATATTTCAATCAATATTAATATTAATGACATATTTTTAATAATGTTTATGTTTAAATATATTTAGAATATTGAACTAATGTTCATCAAATATCAGATTCAATCTAACCATTTCTATTTAAAAAAATCAAATCGGATACTTCTTGTAAAAATAGAGATTTCAAAATGAATCCATATAATTTATTTGGGTTAAATTTTATCTATACCCTCATTTGAATATTATGGTCAAATTTAACCACATCACACCCTAATTTAAAAATAAAGCAGTTCACAAGGTTGAAAATTAATATTAAAACTATTAAGTTTTTAATAGTTCATCAAAATTTTATTCAAATCATTTCATTCAGAAGTATTTATAAGATTGTATGAAACATATAAAATAATATATGAGAAATTTGGATGGACTGTTGAACGGTTTAGTTTGACCTCCTTAAATAATTTGAATGATGACTAGTAATTTGGGACATTTACAAAGAGACTAGTCTAATAGCTAGATTATGCTCTATCAGCCTAGATCATTTTCGAGTCATAAAGTACATTATAATAGTAAATAATATTTAATTTATACTAATCAATCATCTCATTAAAGAAGAACTCAATCAATGAGATTCAATAAAAACATCTTTCCAAAACACTACCAATAAAACCAAAGAAATTTTTGGGTCATGGAATGGTACGACTCGAGACATCTTGGAGTAAACTGGTAAACTAATCTGACACTTGATTCATCTTTCAAAGAGACGTGCTTTAATGAATTATCAAAATACATTGTAGATGAAAGGATATATATATATATATATATATATATATATATATATATATATATATATATATGACCTCATCCTAAAATAAATCATAGGTACACTATTAGTTTCCTACCTTTAATCTCTTTGTATATAATATCAAATTTGGTGTAAAAAGGAATTGTAAGGACACTTTCAGCCTTAAATTTATGAATGGAATATATTAGTGTGTTATTAATATGTCTAATGAAGTGTGAATGCTAAAGATAATGTCATTTTATCATGGAACATGAATTATATAATTATTTTCAAACTCAAGTAGAAATGCATTTTATTAGTTAGAAATTTTCATAACAAAAGTAAAATTACACAATCATTTTAAATCTTATATTTATATGAGTTTATTTTTTAAAATTTTAGTTAATATGATTATGTAATTTTAATTTTGTAATTTTAAATCTTATATTTATATGAGTTTATTTTTTAAAATTTTATTTAAAATGATTGTGTAATTTTACTTTTGTTATGAAATTTTCTAACCAATAAAATGCATTTCTACTTGAGTTTGAAAATAATTATATAATTCATGTTCCATGATAAAATGACATAGCCGATTTTAATTATTGATCAAATTTTTTTGCAAAGAATATCTTGAGTATTTTATGTTGAAGAACATATCTACTTAATTATGTTGGGACACACATAACACATTATCATACATCTTTAATAGTATTTGATCACCAATGTCAACTTCAATAAATAGTCAATTTTTATGCATTAATACAAACTGTAATATCTCTATTTAAATTCTATTTGTTTTGGTAATAATATTATCAATCAAATGAGATTATGACCTATACTATCTTACAACTAAAATTATTTTCATCATGATATCATTAAAAATTAGTACTTAATTTTTAAAACCATTCTTCCTTGACCGCACATGTTTAATCTCGCAATATTTTTCAATTTGATAATCTTTTCTCTCACCTCAAAATGGATACATACATGGGAAAAAACATAATAATTTTAATTATACAAAACTAACATGATTTATATATTTTATTATTCATTATGTAAAAAAAATCTTAAGAAGTTAAAAAAATATTGGTTGAGAATGAAACAATGGATATGAAATAATTTTTTTAAATGGAAATGGGAAGGAAAACTAGAGTATTGGATCGACAAATTCTGGGTGATTGAGTGGTGGTAGAATAAATACCTCAAAATTATGGAATCATAGTTTTTGAATGATTTAATGGTGATCATAGAGCAATGTAATTGCTATTTCATAGCGATATACTAGTGTAGCTTTACTGATAAAATA
>JARHVA010000563.1:3530000-3655000 GCA_037957365.1 Torreya grandis | reverse complement strand
AAACTTCAGCTAAACCATTTTTAACTAATTTACAAGCATGCATGTGAACAACAAATAAGGTTTTGAATGTTCTACCCCATTTCAAAGAGGGCTTCACTTTCCATATTTAAAAAAAAAAGAAATCATGGAGCCTTAGATGATTTAACCCACTAATTCTAATATCCTTGTTTTCTGATTTAATTATCATTATTTTATTATATTTATATATTTTAATTACATATATATCTTGTCTTCCCGAAACAATATTCCATCATGCCTTGCATTGGAAGGATAAAAAGCTACCAAAATTGATATTATATTCATTGCTCTTCAATAATTAATAAATATTCGTTTGGCCTTTCAAAAAGATATATTAATTTTAAATTTGGGAAAATAGTTTTATTTCCATAATCAACAAAGCATTGAACTTCCATAAACCCATTTTATCATCTCGGGGTAAATTTATTCACATTTCCGAAGTTAATAAATGCTATGCTTTTACTAAAGCTCTCACCACCTTATTAATTTGACTCAATACACGTGCCAAGGTATTATTATTATTATTATTATTATTATTATTATTATTATTATTATTATTATTATTATTATTATTATTATTATTATTATTATTATTATTATTATTATTATTAAATCATCGTTAAGGTATGATGTTTTGATATATATTATATTTGATTTTTTCTCTTTTTTTAATATAATATATTTAAATTATTTTCAATGCTCATTTTAATTATTTTTAAGGAATAACAGAGATAGATTAAGTCCTTGTTCAGGGTATGTAATATTATAATAGTGTTACTATTTGAGCATACAAAGATAATGTTCTTTTATATAATTCCATGACCGAGTATAAGCATTCTTTGTCTAAGATATAAATAGATCATTCTTTGATCAAGACATAAATAATGTGATCAAGGTTAGCATATCCCCTGATATCATATTCACAATGTCTAAACATAAAAATTTAGCAGATATTGAATAAGAGAGTGATGTTTGCCTTACAAGCTAGCTCATCTAGCTAATAGCATTAGATGGTATATAAATCAACATATGTGTCAATAAATAATTAGATTTATGAACAATAAGTCATTCCAAGAATTCTATTAAGGTTCACTCATCATAGGTGCTTATTATGCACATTTTCATTTATCAATCCTTGATCGATCCAAAAGAGGTATGATATAATAAAATTATTATGAATAGATACCAATCAACCATTTCTAGTAATCTTCCAATCATCATCATCATCTCTTAATCTATGGAAAAACACATACAACCAATAGTGACTAATTGCATGGCCACAACCACAATGTCAATATGCACCCACCCTTTTCTTTGTCATAAAAGGGCCAACTAAAGAGGATTTTTGTATGATCATAATATGCATAATGAATCATTATAAGAGGTTCAAAATAACCTCAAATCATGCTCACACACGTTTAAAGGGAAACAAGGCTAGGATTAAAATGATATCCTCAAAAGGCCTTCTGTCATGGAACGAGGCATGACAGATTTGATAAACTACTACACCCACCTACTATATACAACTACAAGGATTAGCTCTCATAGATTCCCATGGCTTAGGGAAAGAAAAAAAATTAGAATTACCCCTTGAATGATTAATAGACCATTACTATTACTAATTTGATACCAATGTAATTAATTTAAAGATTTTATACAAACAATAAATTTATACTCTGATCATAAGAGCCAAATACATAGATAGATAATATTTAACCACACTAATATATTTTATATTTTTCTATTAAAAATTTATTCAAAATAATACAACTTTTTAGAAACTATGTGAAATTATAATTTTTTGAGTTACGAGTGTAAAATTATATTTGAATAGAATTATTTTTTTAATAAATCATTGAATTGATAATAATAACTTACAAGACATTATTTTTATATGTAGTTAAGGAGATAGTAAAAGTTATGAGAAACTAGACACGGGTGAAAATAGGTGAGAGAATGAAGGTGTCAAGTGAGAAGCAGATGAATTATGTGCTTTATCTAGAAACTAAACAAAAAGAGGGGCATTCATTTGTTTGGTTAGCCTCCTCATCAAAAAACACACCCAGATCTAATTCTTCCCACTCAAACCCACCACGATTCAACCTATCTTGGAGTTTGGTAATGAAGAGACTGAAACAATGCTAGAGAAGGAAAAATGATAGTCACGTAGAGGCATTATATGTATATTTGTCATCATATGGCTAAAACTCAATCTTCCTCATGCATGGATCTTAGATAATTCAAAACCTCTTATGCAAGGTTAGTTTTAAATCTACCCATGGGGAAAAAAATTAATTTATGGAAGAATTTGACTATTCTAATAACAAACACTTGATTCAAAACTAACAGTGAGATTTGGACAATAATCCCCTAGTGATGAAACCATGATTTCCACATATCAAACCCCTTACTGAAGCTTTCAATGTTAGACCCATTTATGTTTATCTTACACATCAAACCCTTTATTAAACCTTTCAAGGTTAGACCTATTTGTGTTTCTCTTACACATCAAACCCCTTACTAAACCTTTCAATGTTAGACCCATTTGTGTTTTTCTTCACTACCCCCCTCCCAAGTTCTACACCGATCTTTGCATTAAGGTGATATGTAATACCCTAGGATTGTTTATACAAACTAACCCAACCACTTCATTATATTATCACACTAAAATTTCTATAATACTAGTCAACATAGATAATTCTAACAATAATCTTGTAAAACTAGACTTGAAAGTGGTAGATTAGTTATGGACTCAAACTTTGAGTATGAAGTTTTTCCTTTTCACCGCTAGTTTTATTTTTTAACTTGACATTTATCCTCAGAATACATAAACTCCAAGAAGAAGAAGGAAACCTCTTGATGGAATAATTTTCTTTTTATCCTCCTTATTGTGGAAAGGCATAATTAGGATATGATAGTAATGAAATATTCTTCATAATATTTAAACCTTTTGAACCAAAGGAAAATTATTATGCTAAAAAAGATCCTTCTACTTTCCAAGTGGAGGGAAACACAATGGAAGTTTTAGAAGATGCACCTAAATTGAAAATATGTAATGGAAGTTACATCAGAAAATAAAAATTGAAATAGTTATCCCTTTTCCCTTGATTCAAATTAGGATGACAAGGAAAAATAGACTATGGTGAGAAGAATGAGGAAAGGATGACAAGGAAAAACCACCATAACTACCCCATAAGATCTTAAATAAATTCCAACATTTTGCATGTATAATCTACAACACACTCTCTATAACTAAGTCATGTAGAGTGTAAATCATGAAAAGTATACAAAATAATACTTATAACTAACTATTATAACAAGAACAAGGAAGCCAACAATAGGTGAAACCTAGTCATATGGTTTGAATCCCCAGACAACATGAGAAATGTAATCAAACTCATGTCTATGGGATCCTAACAAATGTTTGCATCCATTTCATCATTATTAGTCTGTGTTTGTATTATTTTATGCATTAGCAATCTTTGTATCTCCAAGGGAATTAGGTTATTAACCAATTATAGAATCCCAAATGAGGGAAAACAATTGATGCCATATGAAAAAACTTGTCATGGCTAATTGGTAGAGCCAAATATCAATGTTGACTGGATGGAATTAAACACTTATGATGTAGTCGTGTCCATCTATAAGAAAGATCTAAATATTGGTGACATCAATGCACTTCACCTCCCCATTGTGCTTTCCTCCCTATGTAAAGTATAATCCCTTGGTGATGGATTTCAATGAATCCATGCCATAATGTGTTCTATATTATCCCCATGACTTAATAAGGTCCAAAAATGTGGCAATTCTAAAAAAACTTTGTTAAATATCATGCTTAAATATGTATAAGTACATTTTTAACACTATATTTTTGTTTTCAGTATAAAACTTATTGTTATCTATGAAATTACATAAAAAAACATGAGTTCCTTTCTTTCCAAATGAAAAGGGTTAATTTTGGCTTGGAAAGTCACAAATCAAAACTTTTATTTCTTAGGGGTCCCATGCCGATCCTGCTTAATGATAATTTGTTATGTCAACTAATCCAAAAAGAAGGGTTTTAAAATTGCATGATTCTAAATATTGACTTGTTGATATTTAGTGGAGAAAAAAATAAATGGATAACATTTTATACTTGGCTACCGAATAGAAGTTTCAGATGAAAAAATTATTAATGATACAACTGACACCCTAATGGTTGACCCTGATAGACCCAAAAAAATGGTCACAGTTGAGCTTGAGAATAATATTAATATTCCAAAAATATTGAAAACTCATATTCAAAGTAGAATCAAAAGACTAGGGAAACCATCTCTCTCTTAGTTTTTTGAATATAGGTAGTCGAGGATAAATCTACTCATATTCATTATTGGGAGTGTAACATAGAAAAGGAATTACAACATACCATTGTAATTACTTCCACCAAAGTTATAGTGATATCACAATATTTTATGAAAACTATATGTAGGGATGACATCTTTTACCTTATGGAAGGAATACTAGTCATAACATAACATAGTATACTAGGATTTGTCCTCTGGCCAAAATGGAAAAGAGTGTGTAGATATGGAGATAATGCCTTTGAGTGATATGAGTACATAATTTTAAACAATGATGGCATGCACTAAGGACCTTCAATAAACGTAAACACATCGTATGTAATAAACAGTTAACCCATGAAATTCTGGTTAATGGATAGACTATTATTAAACTTATTATGATTCTATAAAATACATAGTTTAATGAATTCTCAGGATTTCAAGATACTCTTGGAAAACAAAGTTCTAAAATTATTTAATAATGATTAAATCATTACAATATTTTTAAGATCAAGGACTTTATAAGTAGTTCATTCATAGATAGAAACAAAATGTGTGCAATTCCTTTTTAATAAGCATCAAAAAAATTGAGCCTCCGATCATGTTAAGTAATGAAGAATACTTCTACTGAACATGGGGGAAATCCTTCCCATTTTTTGAAGTGGCCCATAAAAAATCCTCAAGAATTTTTTCATGTTTGGGATAATAATATTTATTAGGCACCCAAAGGGAACAATTATATACATGAGTCATGCAATGATATTATTAGGAAAAAAAATATTATTTTTGATAAGGAAAAGGGTTTTTTGGTAATATAATAAGAAAGATTATTTTCTTTCGTGTTAATTATATATCTAAAAATTAAGGAGTGACTAGCTTGAAAGGCAAATATGATACCCAAATAACAAGAAAAATCTCATAGTGATGAATCCTTTTCTAAGAAAATGTCTGAAGCCAAGGGGAAGATAAAATATTTTGGCTATAACATTATGTCTTTATTTACTAAATATTGGACCTAATATTAGAATTGAAGAGTTGATAAATTGCATTTTTTTTCAAATATTATCCATATCCTATGTTTAAGTGGAATGAATTACCATTAAAATGGTAATTAATATCATGGATTTTCTTGTAAGGAGGGAAACTAATTTTAACAATCCCCTTGAGAGACAAAATTCATTGTAAGTAACATAATTTTTTCTTTAAACTTAAAAATTAAAATTAATTTCCACATTACCTTATCTTCCTGATCAAAGATGTTATGTTTTCCATAGAAAAAGAAACCTTAAAATAGTATATGTTATATAAACAAAATCAATCAAATCCTTGACAACATATATTTTACATATTATTTCACAATAATCATAACATACCTTCATTAAAAAAGAGGTTGGATATTATAGGAAATTAAAATGCTTGAATGATTTATTTATATGTAGGATTGAATTTATACAAAGCAAAATTGATTAGTTAAAATAACTAATTCTAACTAACTTACCAACAAAAACATAATTATAACATAATTGTCCTATAATTGTCCTTAAATAATGTAATAAACAAAATAAATATGCTAACATTCCCCCTTTATTACATTTTTTTACAAATGTACCCCTAAAATAGATCAAATTTCACATTGTTAAGTGACTTGGTGATTATATCTTCTATTCATGAATTTGTTGGGTTGTAATGGAGTTGAATGTGATATTTCAAGACATGTTCTCGAATATAGTGGCACTAGACCTCAATGTGATCAACCACTTGTCCTATTCCACTTGGTTGATCTTCAAGAATGTCTATGTCAGACAGAATAGGACATAACCAAAATAATTTTCACATAGCTTCTCGTATGACACGGTATTCTAATTTTATGGATGAAAGATCACATACATATTGATTATTACTAATCCATGAATTTAGTCCAGATCTGAGATGAAATATATATCCAAAAGATGATTTCTTATCATCAATAGATCCAACATAGTTCAATTTTGTGTAACCATGCAAGAAGAAATTTGAGATCTTCTTATATTCTATACCATAATTAACTATACCTCAAACATATCTCAAAACATGATTTGTTATAACCCAATGACACTTATTTATCTATTGAATGAATCTTGAAAGATAACTGACAAAAAATCATATGTTTATCCTAGTATAAATCAAGTAGATGAGACTCCCAAGAATCTACCTCTATTGACTTTCATCTACTTGAGGTGACTCATAAAATCGAGATTGTTACAAACCTTTCTCCATCAGAGATGGCATTGGTTTATAGTTTTTCATTCCATATTTTTCAAGGAGCATCTTGGCATATTTCATCAATGAGACAAAAATATGATTCTTATTTTACCATATCTCCAAGCCAAGACAATAATGAAGTAGCCCCAAATCTATTATGTTGAATGATTTACTCAATTCAGTCTTTACTTCTTCCACAAGTTCATCTGGACTTCCTATAATCTCAAGATCATCTACATACAAAACAAGAATTATAATATTTGTGCCTACCTTCTTGATACACAAATTTGTATCTGAGGAGCTATAAATTAATCTATGCTGCAATAGATGATCATCAATCTTAATGTACCATACCCTTGGTGCTTCCTTAAGTTCATAAAGTGACTTAATTAGATGACATACCTTATGTGGATGTTGCTCATCAATGAATCCTTCTAGTTAGGTCATGTACATTTCTTCTTTGAGACCACCATTTAAGAATGTACTATTCACGTCCATCTATTGATGCTTCCATCCCTTTTGTGTTGTGAGTGTACAAACAACTCTGATGGTCTTGATATTAGTAGTGGGTGTAAAGGCCTCCTCGTAATTGATCCCTTATTACTGAGCATATCCCTTTGCAATAAGTCATGCTTTATCTTTATCGACATATCCGTTTGCCTTGTATTTTATCTTGAAAATCCACTTGTAGCTAATGTATTTCTTTTCTATAAGAATATCGATAAGTTCTCACATCCCAATTTTAAGAGGGCAATGTATTCATCATCCATGGCCTTATTCAACTAAAGTTGACATAAAGCCTCTCGAACTATCTTTCGTTTGGTGTTGTCAACTATTGAAATCATCAGTGCAAGATTAAATTCATGTCTCACCTATATTTTGGTCTAAACTCTTTATGAAGTATTTTGATTAGAGTTCAGGTGTGAGTCTGTGATGGTGCTTTCTACTCATTTTTGATGTCGATGTTGCTACTAATTCGATGAAGAATTGTCTTCCATATTTCAAAGATCAATGAACAATTCTCCTTGTAGCTCACCTTATTTGCGATAAGATTCTTTAAATGCTTGAATGATTTATTCATATGCATAAGTGAATTTATACAAATCAGAATTGATCGGTTAAAAGAACTGATTTTAACTAACCTACCAACAACAATGTAATTGTAACGTAACTATCCTACGATTATCCTTAAACAATGTAATAAACAAAATAGGTATGCTAACATATATAATATTGACATATGGTTAGAATTATGGGCCATCCATAATTAAATATCTCTTCATCTAATGGAAACCTATTATTAAAAATATAAATGATAAAGTATTTAATTTTTTTTTACAAAGATGAAAGTATAAAAGATAATTTTTTGTTGTTTTATTACAAAGATATCATTAACCATAAACTTAAAGATTTATCATACTTATATAAGGTTGTGAGCATGAAGAAGATCATTATTATTACAATAAAAATAGCAATTAACTTGCACAATATTTTTAAAAAATTATAGACATAGACTCGTATAACAACATGGGAGACAAGATCTTTTTAGTTCTTTAACTCAAATAAATTTGATAATAATGTTTGTTTTTTAATAAAAGAACCCCTTTATACTATTATAAAATATAATAATGTTTATATTTAATCGCAAACATTAATCAGTATAAATTGTACATAATTATTTTTAAAATATTATATATTCTTAATTACATACATTAAAAATTATATTCATTTTTTTCTTTTTCATATGTTTATAATTAATTAAAAACACAATTCTAAAATCTCCATCTTAATTTATATGATAAATGTTTTTACACCCTAATTTATATATTAATAAAAAGGTCAGATCTAAAACAAAAATGTATCGCTTATGCATTCTAGATGGTGGGGACTCACAAATTATGTCGAAGTACTCACGTACGCAACATTTACGTTTGATAAAAACATTTTCTTTGACTTAAAAAGCATTAGTACTAAAGTCAATCTTAACTTGGAGAATGTCATTTTATACGAGCAATGAATGCTATTTATGATATAAATAATGGAGAACATCATTTTATACGGAGAAGATAAGAGAAATCCATGATATTTATGATGATAAATGCATTTGTTTTTGTTTTATTACATTATAAGCAAGCATTAATGTTTAATCTGTAACAAATAGCTTTCTTTTATTGTACGAAAAGGATTAAAATTTAATGTGCAGTACAGTGCCCATCGTCCTAGCACGATTGCTCATTCGCCACTCTCATGGCTTCGAACCGTGGCTGTTTTTCTTCATATTTCTGCTCAATATAAATCCGCATGTAGTCGCCGAACAAATACCGCGGATAAGCAGACGATTCATCCTTAGTGAGGTCAGGTGCAGGGCTCACCACTGCATCATACGAGGGGTTATAAAACGACGCCACCGACGAGCGATTCCCATTCTTGGTGGGCAAAATTCGATGCCATGCGCTTTTGTATTTTCCGTTGCTCACTGCTTCCAACTGATCTCCGGTGTTGACAACTATTGAATAGCGCAGAGGCTGTACGTCAATCCAATTGCCGTTCTCGAGAACTTGAAGCCCGGGCACCTCCTCATCTTGGTATAAAAGAATGAGGCCGCCTGCATCCGTGTGTGCTCTGATGCCACTGATCAGGTCAGGTCTAGGGCAGGGAAGATAATGACTCACCTTTGTGCCAAAGATTGGCTTCTCTTCACCTGCAAATGCCTTTTTTAAATACCCTTTCTCCAGCCCCAAATTGAGGCTTATTATCTCCAGCAATTTTTCTGTGACTGCGAATATCTGGCTTCGGAACTCTTCGATTGTTTCCGTGCAATATTTGTAAATCTTACGCTTCCGTTAGATTTTGCTATATGTGTTAATTCAAGTAGACTAATATGTTACCAATAATGGACTTGTATAATACTACTGATTGAACGTACTTGAAATCTTTGGGCTCGGAAGGCCAGGAATTTTTGTCACGCATTCCGTGTACTTGAAAAACATCTTCCCAAACCAAATTCTCAATCTTGTCAACTTTGTTACCATTGGTTTCTGCCGCAATGGCGTTATACAAAGGTCTTACGGGTAAAGAATCCTTAAAGTTATGCTCTCTGTTAATTTTATATTGCTGTGAGCAGACTTTCTTCACACGGTCCATAAGACCATGGTCTATGCCATGGTTTACAAGCTGAAATTATAGATAAGAAAAACATTTGCTATTAGTATGCTATAGGAAACGGAAGCATATGGATATAATCTAAATAAAAGATGTGCTTAAGCCTTAACTGAAAGAATTCAGGAGTCTTCACATCCCATTGCTATTTTAGCCATGATGGCCTCCCTGTCTGCTCTGTCAATATTCTTCATATCTATTACAGGAACGACCATTTTTAATTTGGTTGAAAGCCAAAGGGAAACACACTTACCCAACTGGGAATGGCTAATGATCTGCGGCTGACGCTGAGGCCTCATGTATATATTCTTTCATCTTCAGCCTATTTTCCCAGTTCAGTCTAGCACGTCTCTTTGGATAAATCATGTGTTAGATTACTTACACGTCTCTTTGGATTAAGAGAAGGTCGTAGCATTGAATGACCTTCTTACATATGTTTTGGATTAAGAGGTGGTCGTCCCATTGAATTACCTTATTACTATTACTTCATTGAGTTTTTCTTTGATTCATGTGTATGTTGAACTATGAAACGATTGATTTGTACAAATTAAATACGTCTATTGACTATCCCAATGTGCGAATTGACGATGTATTTCATGACTCGGACATGATATGTGCGTGAATATTTGTTTTGTACACGTGGTCCTTCGCTCTCAAAGCGTCAAAGATTCAATTCAAACCGAGTCCGTGAACCGTCTGTCAAAAATTTCTATCATTAGGTCAAACATTTTCAAATTCCCTATAACATATATGAAGTTTAGAATTTTTTTCCTAGGTAGTTTTATTATGTCATTTTCAAATGTAATTGTATTCATTATATTGTAATTTAAAATCTAAATAAATGGAAAAAGGTGTTCATATTTATCTAATAGGAAGGTTCCTTAAAGTTGTTTTTAAAAAAATTATTGTTGAGCTTGACTTTTAGAAAATGCTCTTATTTTATTGTAAAATAAATGTTGGATTATTATATTTTATTCATCATCATTATCATCATATTCCTCATTACAATAATAGTAATTGTCTTCATTGTAAATGAAATCATTTTCCTTATTTTTGGATAATATGCAATTTTGCAAATTTGTCCATTCATTGTCATAATTATGAGAAAAAATTAGAAATTTATCTATAGGATGAGAGGGAAGAATTGCCTTAGTGGCCATTTTATTGATTTCAACAAAGACAGTATGTAAAAGTACTATTAAGCAAATAAATGCAAGAATGACTAGTAACATAGAGATTTTAAAAATATTTTTGACACTCAAAACAATTTGCAAAAATTTCAAAACATTTATTTAAAAATTTGAGGAAGGCTTGGGGTTTGAGGACCTAGTTTGGAAATCTTAAAGTTTTGGGTTGAAGTTTTAGAAATTTGAAATTATTGGAATAATATGAATTCTAAACTAAATTTAAATAAAATAAATGTATAAAATTGATACAAAAATCAGAATTTTGAAATTGAATTTTTTCACAAAAAATGTGAAGGAAAAACCTAAGGGTGCTTAGGTTTTAGATTTGTTTGAAGTAAGTCGAGTTCACCAAATGATTTAACTTATTTGAGAATGATGGAGTTTATTTCATATTTTATTTAAGGGTCTAGATTAATAAATCGATAAAAAAATATAGCAATAAATACAATCTTGATTTGTATAATTGTTTATATTTTTTACCTTTCTAAAAATAGCAATAAATAGAAAGAAATATAAATTAGGTATAAAACATACTAGGATGGCTGATACAAAGGTTAAAAATGGTTGTATAGGACTGAGAAGGTGTCGTAAACCAGAATCTAGCTTTCATTCAATGAAATGATAGGAACACCAAAAAGTAGACACTTTAGTGTCTGACGTTGTCTATTTTAATTTTTGGTTCTAGATTCCCATAAAGATTGATCTCAAAGTCCTGTAGCTATCTAGGTTTATTCAGAATCACCTATTTGTGTTGTTGTATGACCTATTTTCTTCTCAAGCCCTAGGTCTGTCCACACACATAAAAAAAAAAACATATCAAAATCCAAAAGGGAAAAAATTGGGTTAGGGAAAGTATGATTACATGATCTAGAATCCATACTATCCTAATCACTGCCTACATTAACCCTCAAGCTAGGGTGTCAGATCAAATATAGTCCTCCCTTAGGGAACGTGCATAATCAACGCACATGGTAGATGCAAGAACAAACTTTTACCTAGGTCTTTCCTTGATCAAACATGCAAATCTTTGTGTGATGAATAATTCTAAGTTATACCATTAATTGATTTTAATTATTTAGTGTGCCAAAGTATTAAGTGCTCTATATAAAATGTCATATGTAGTCCTTTATATAAGAGACTCTTTATTTTGAATTTGGGAGCTTTATTCACTCTAGCCAGTATCAAAAAGATAAATAAAAATTAAGGGAGGGGCTAAGAATTTTTGGGGACCCATTAAGCAAGAAAAATGACCGTTGGATAATAGCACTGAGTAAGACATGAGTGTTGAGTAGTATAGTCACAAGAATTCTATTGATTGGGACTTAGAAAAATAGGATGGGACTAACATAGGCCAAGTCTAGGGGTCTTTGGGGGTATAGATCAATTGACTGAGATAACAAAAAGTTGATAAAAGTGAGAAATAAGACCAAGACAATTAAAACAAAGACATGGATAGTGCGAATAAGGTTCGTATTCTCCAATCAAAGTCTCCTATGAAGAGGACTATGAAAAGACATGATATGTGTGGTTGTTTGACCAATTTAGTGTGTATACAACAACCATGTTTGCATGTATGTTGTAATAAAATTCATGAGATTGACATTTTATTAGTTATTTAATGAATAATTTATGTTCAATAGAACATTTTCATTAAATTAAATCTTGTTTTATCAAAGCTGGATGGCATTTTATTGCTAGTTTTCAGTACATTAATCATATGGTGTGTGTAGGATAGATGAATCAATTCACGTGGATTTTAATAGTTATTAGTGGGTGCTTTTAAAATAATGTTTGCTTTCCACCGCCTATCCTTATAGTGCCCTATCTCTTGGTTTTTTTGATCCCAGTTCTTTAAGAAAGGAATAAGGGCATGCATACAAGATGAAATCTATATTATGTTATTTTTAGTACATTATTTAAAGCTATTGTCAAATGCTGACTTCATCTATCCACGCTTCTTCCATGTGGTTGGTTTTTTATTTCCTATCTTTTTCAATGCTAAAACTTGATCCAAAAGCTAGAAGGGTACCTCCAAAGTCTAGTGTAAGAGTAGGTAATAATGGCGTTCCACAATAGTTATTCACATTCATAATGAATGATATCTATTATATTTATTTTTAATAAAATGGTGATAATTTTTTATAGATTTTGATTTCTTGGATTAAATACATGCCGAATATTATATATTATTATGAATGTGAATCATTAAAAATGGTGATAATTATGTCTGGATTTAGGGTTATTAGCTTCAAAAAAATGGTGATAGTCTTAAATTTAAATTATTGATAAATTAAATAAACTACAATGGACAATTATCATAACATAATTATAATATATTAGTATATATATTTTTATCTTTTATAATCTTAGTTATATACTTTAATAATATATTGCAATTTATTATTATATAAAGTTGTTAATATAAATATTATTTTAATTTTTAATGTTATTATGAAGTTATTAATATTTATTATATTTCCATTAATATGAAGTTATTATAAGATAATTATAATTATATGAATAATATAAAATTGAATCAATATATTTAAGGATAATGGCACGAAAGAAAAATGTCCTTTGAAAATGAAGGGCAGAAAAATGAATATGAAAAACAAAGGAGAAAGCAAAAATTAGATTGCCTATCAGGCCTACGAAGAGAAGATAAAATGATGATATTATTTAACAAAATACAACAGAGCATGAATGGAAGCCCAAACTAGGCCTACACCAAACTAAATTTATGATGGTTTCTAAGATTGATATGTTGGGTAGAAAAGATATTGATAGTCAAGAATTTTGAAATATAAACAACCAAGATTAAGAATAACTAAAAATATATCTTAAATTAATAACCATGGAAAATAAAATAGAATATTTTATATAGAAGGAAAAGAGTCTAATTTTTGTTATGAAAGTTTATGTGAGAAATAAAAAATAACGTTCGATATAATTATTACATATTGTAATCAAGGCCAAACTACATCTCTAATTGGATATGATAATTAAAAGAATGATAGGAAAGAGAAATTTTATTTTATTGGAGGGATTAAATTAAAGTTGAAATATTTAACATTGGTGCATCAACAATACATACAATTTTATGAATACCTATTTAATTTTTTTTTTAAATAGAAAAAATAAGTTTAACAAATTTTTAAGAAACAAATAAATATATTAGATATATTTTAATTGATGAGATGAGCTTTATAAATTAAAATATTTGAAAATACAAATTCTCAACTATGCTAAGAATTAAAATGTTGATATGTGATTGGTTGAAAGGGCTAAGTTTTTTTTTATCGGATTTGGAACAATTTTCTAAACTAATAGCTCTCAAAGGACCTCTCTCCAACTTCTCCAAACTGTTACGTGACATGAAAAGTGAAAGTTTGAGTTCAAGTTGAATGATAGCTCTGTAGAGTAGCCAAATGATGCAGTGTAACCTCCAGATGACGGAAAACAACATAGAACACACACTTTTTCAATCGTGAATGAAACAACTCAATCGGCGAGTTTGTAGTAGATAACATGAAACGCAAACATTTTTTATTCAGTAGACAAATTTGATTTGAATAATCAACTGTTTCACAATTTAGGATATATAGACTGAATCGGCGAGATTATAAGATAGAACTGCAGAAAAGTAGAGCAGCACACGAGGCTAGATGATAACAATAAAAGTAACGAAGCTTTGTCATGGAATGGTACAACGATGTCTTCAATCAAAGAGCCGTGGTGGACTGAATTGTGAAATTCATCTAACACGCAATTCAATATCAGTCATTGATTTGGAATACATGGCGTCTTGGTTATTATTTTATTGACGCAAGCCCACCAAGAAATTATTTAAATAGGAGCTCAGATCAAAAGCATTAATCAGTTCCGGTCATCTATCTGTGTTTCACATTTCATTCTTACCCTGTCATTTTCACTTCTCTTTGGCTTTCAACAAAATTACAAATGGCCATTCCCATTGTATACATGAGAAATATTGATGGAAAAGACAGAGAGGCCATCATAGCTAAAATAGCAAAGGGATGTGAGACTCCTGGATTCTTTCAGGGAAGCACATATTTTACTTAGATTATATCCATATGCTTCCATTTTTTATTGCATACTAACAGTATATGTTTTTATTTTTATAATTTCATCTTGTAAACCATGGCATAGACCGCGGTCTTATGGAGAATGTGAAGAAGGTTTGTTCAGAGCAATATAAACTTAACAGAAAGCAAAATTTCATGGATTCTTTACCCGTAAGGTCTCTCAACAACGCCAATGCGGTAGAGGTAAAGGGTACCAATGTTGACAAGATTTGAGAATTTGGATCAGGAAGATGTTTTTCAAGTACACAAGATGCTGTTAGAAAGGAATGTTTGCCATTGCATCAAAAGGTCAACCTGTTAACACCAGATAAGTACCCACGGGAGGCTGTTATTTCATGTCACAAATACCTAAGGGGGATGCTGGAGATTAGTCCAACAATCCCCCCCTCAGCTTTACCCGAGGGGATTCAAACCCATGACCACAACTCTGATACCAGATGTAAAATTTTAATAAAATTAAATCACAGTGAAATATATGCAATACTCATAATATAGAAGAAATAAGAATTGCTAAAATAAAAAATACTTCTTCAAATTATTGGAATCATTCTCCTTCTCCTTGAAAATAAAAATCAATTACAATGTATTAATAGAATTGAATGTAAACATGCTTTTCTAATTATTAAATAAAATATTTTAAATTTATTTAAATAATAATTTGCATGTAATATCAACTAAAACTAACTCTAGCCTTTCTAAGGTTTTATTTTTTCTAAAAATATATTAACTAAAAATTAACTAACTGTCTAAATTTAGCTCCACAAAAACTATTCATGCAAACTAAATTTACACTAATAGTCTAAAAATATAACTGAGTGAACTGCACTTCATCACTTTTCAACATACTCCCCCTTGATGCTGACAGGGCTCACAATTTGATATCTGAGTTTCAAAAATTGATTCTTTTCAACTGCCTTAGTAAAGATATCTGCTAGTTGTTCTTTAGTGTTGATGTCTCTCAATTCTACTACCTTCTACACTAAATCTCAGATAAAATGATGTTTTAAATCAAAATGTTTTGTCCTACTGTGATGGACTAGATTCTTAGCCAATTTAATAGCACTAATATTATCACAAAAAATAACTGTGGGCTGAACTTGAATCTCTCCAGTTTCTTCAAGAAGTTTTCTAAGACATAATGCTTGTGTACCTATTGAAGTGACTGCAACATACTCTGCTTGTGTAAAAGAAAGGTAAACTATACTTTGCTTCTTTGAGCTCCAATTAATCAAACCAAAACCAAGAGAAAAATAATTCCCACATGTTGACTTTTGGTCATCCAAACTACCTCCCCAATCAGAATCACTAAAACCAACAAGATCAAACCTTTTAGAACTGTAGTAATGAATACCAAAATCTGAAGTGCCTTTCACATACCTCAAAATTCTCTTGGTTGCCTTCATATGTATTTCTGACGGCTCTGCCATATACCTTGAAACAAGTGAAACTGAATAAGAAATATCAGGTCTTGTATGAGTTAGAAACATTAAGCTTCCAACAATACTTCTATAGGCTATCTCATCAACTCTTTTAGCACCATCATCTCTACCCAACACAACTCCATGAGGAATTGGATTGGAGACTAGTTTATAATCAACCATATCAAATTTATTTAACATATCTTTAGCATACTTTGTTTAACAAATAAAAATTTTATTCTCCCTTTGACAAACCTCCATTCCTAAAAAATATTTCATGAGGCCTAAATCTTTCATCTCAAATTCATTCATCATGGAAACATTGAATTCATCCTTCATCATAGAACTGCTACCCATATACAACAAGTCATCAACATACAAACTTACAATTAGAATAACGTTACCTTCTTGTTTGTAGTAAAGGGTAGGTTCACTCTTACTTCTTTGAAAGCCATTCGCTTAAAAATATCCATCAATCCTACCATACCACGCTCTTGGTGCTTGTCTGAGGCCATACAAAGCCTTCTTTGACTTGTAGACATGATTTTCTTTTCCTTGCACTTCAAAACCTTGTCGTTGTTCCACATATACTTCTTCTTCTAAGTACCCATTTAGGAAGGCACTTTTCACATCCATATGATGGATGCTCAAATTATTTTGAGCTACTAATGAAATCAACATTCTAATGGTCTCTTGTCTTGCTACTGGTGAAAATGTCTCTTCATAATCAATGCCATACTTTTGTGTGAAGCCTTTAGCAACTAATCTTGCCTTATGCCTTTCAACACTTCCATCACTATTACACTTAGTCTTGTAGACCCATTTGGTTCCAATCTTCTTCTTGTCATGTGAAAGATTTATAAGCTCCCAAGTGTCATTCCTATGAATAGAATCTATCTCTTCTTGCATTGCTTGCATCTAAAATTCATTGATATATGCATCTTCAAAACATGAAGGTTCAAAATCAGCCTTGGTAAGTAAAGCAAAATTCAGGGTCTCACCTCTTAGATTTTCTTCGTGTGCTTGATTTGAACTCCTTTGATAAGTGTCACTCAATCTTCTTACCTTCCTTGTAGAACTAGGACTTGAATCTAGACTTACACTTGGAATTGAACAACTAGTTGAGGGGTTACTTGGTGGATTTGTAGCACTTGGAATAGAAATATTAGTGAACTACCCATGATCAATATCATCCATAATAACTTCATTTAAAATAGATTTTGAATTCTCTATATGGCCTTTTTGATGAGAGAATGAAGGTGTCAAGTGAGAAGTAGATGAATTATGTGCTTTATCTAGAAACTAAACAGAAAGAGGGGCATTCATTTGTTTAGATAGCCTCCTCATCTAAAAACATACCCATATCTAATTCTTCCCACTCAAACCCACCATGATTCAACCTATCTTTGAGTTTGGTAATGAAGAGACTAAAACAATGCTAGAGAAGGAAAACTGATAGTCACGTAGAGGCATTATATGTATATTTGTCATCATATTGCTAAAACTCAATCTTCCTCATGCATGTATCTTAGATAATTCAAAACCTCTTATGCAAGGTTAGTTTTAAATCTACCCATGGGGAAAAAAATAATTTATGGAAGAATTTGACTATTTTAATAACAAACACTTGATTCAAAACTAACAGTGAGATTTGGACAACAATCCCCTAGTGATGAAACCATGGTTTCCACATATCAAACCCCTTACTAAACCTTTCAATGTTAGACCCATTTATGTTTATATTACACATCAAACCCTTTACTAAACCTTTCAATGTTAGACCTATTTGTGTTTCTCTTACACATCAAACCCCTTACTAAACATTTCAATGTTAGACCCATTTGTGTTTTTCTTCACTACCCCCCTCCCAAGTTCTACACTGATCTTTGCATTAAGGTGATATGTAATACCCTAGGATTGTTTATACAAACTAACCCAACCACTTCATTATATTATCACACTAAAATTTCTATAATACTAGTCAACATAGATAATTCTAAGAATAATCTTGTAAAACTGGACTTGAAAGTGGTAGATTGGTTACGGACTTAGACTTTGAATATGAAGTTTTTCCTTTTCACCGCTAGTTTTATTTTTTAACTTGACATTTATCCTCAGAATACATAAAATCCAAGAAGAAGAAGGAAACCTCTTGATGGAATGATTTTCTTTTTATCCTCCTTATTGTGGAAAGGCATAATTAGGATATGATAGTAATGAAATCTTCTTCATAAGATTCAAACCTTCTGAACCAAAGGAAAATTATTATGCTGAAAAGGATCCTTCTACTTTCCAAGTGGAGGGAAACACAATGGAAGTTTTAGAAGATGCACCTAAATTTAAAATATGTAATGGAAGTTACATCAGAAAATAAAAATTGAAATAGTTATCCCTTTTCCCTTATTTCACATTATCGTATTGAATTTAAGATATGTTATGATGGATTACGAAATAACTAAGAATGAATTGATATTATTTATGTACATTTATTAAAAAATAAATCCATGAATTATCTGCTTAATATAATTATTGAAAGCTAATTTCAAAGCTTTGAATGCAAAATAATAATGTTAAAAGTTAACATTTAAAAAATATTTGAATTTTAATAATTTATATAATTATTATACTATATAATTTTTTTTTGTCTATAATCTTTGTATTGTCAAATAATATGGATTGGTGAGTGATAAATCCATGTACCTCTAATGGATGACTTATAAAATACATAAGAAAAAAAAATTGGTACATTTTACAAATGTTTGACTGAAGAACTCTTGCATATACTATGAGTGTGCATACTTAAGTTAATAAGAAAAGTGTTTGGTTGCTTTTTCACTAGAATGAGAGGTTTATACTCTAAGGTAAAGACTGATAAATAAGATTCTAGCATTTATTTAAGAGAAAAAAATATGTTTGTAGTGTAGATGTTGATTAAGATTTGATTCTTTATATTGTGTTGTGCCACTTATTCATGTTAGTGAAATTCATACATGGATTAGATCTTCCAACCATGATTTATTATTGAAATTCATTTAGTTATGTCTTCAAAAAATTTATTTGAATATATATCTTCTAATAATGGATGGAAAACAAGTGCCCCTCAATGACACCCTCATTTCTATTATTGTGTGATGAGCGATTAGTGTTTAAAAAGAAAAGACCACTTATACAGTGACTCATACTTAATTATAAAAAAGTGAGTGGGGATTTAAAATACCATGAGTTGAGGAGAAATATTTTTGAATTTGTTTCATATAATATTGAAACTATTAGGAATATACTAGTATGTTCTTGGAAATTCTATGATAGCAGTCTTATGTTTCTAGTCATTTAAAAAATCCTCTTTCTTCTCTCTAATTTTTCAAGGGTTTATATGCTTTGAATTATATCCATATTCAAGTTTATTTTTATCCTCTAAATATCCCTAGATTTATATATATAAACAAAAACTTCTAAGAATCCTCTCTCTTCAAATTTTAACTGTTTAAGAATACTACTTAAAAAAATTGTGTTTATTTTTTAGTATTCATCAAGGTAAATATGGTTACATCTGATTGAATATTTGTAATGGTTATTTACATTTGTAACCAATTTTGTATAAAAACCTTTGTTATTGATCATAATCATAAATTTAACTAGAACCTTAGAATTGAACAAATAATTTTTTATTAAAGTGTTGTATTCTCTTGCCTTTTAAATGATGTTTTGGGTAGAATAATATATTCAATTTTTTTAAAAAAAATTTAAGAAAATTTAAAAACAATCCATTATTTACAACTTCAAAATTAAAAGTAATTTCCACATTACCCTATCTTCCCGATGGAAGATGTTATGTTTTCTGTTGAAAAAGAAACCTTAAAATAGTATATGTTATATAAATAAAAGCAATCAAATCCTCAACAACATAGATTTTATATATTATTTCACAACAATCATAACATGCCATCATTAAAAAGAGGTTGGATACTATAGCAAATGAAAATTCTTGAACAATTTATTCATATGTAGGAGTTAATTTATACAAAACAAAATTGATCAATTAGAACAACTAATTATAAGTAACCTACCAACAAAAACATAATTATAATGTAATTGTCCTATAATTATCCTTAAACAATGTAATAAACAAAATAGTTATGTGAAAATTCCCCCTTTATTACATTGTTTTTATAAATTTACTCCCAAACAAATCAAATTTCACCTTGCTAATTGACTTGGTGAGTATATCTTATATATGTGAATTTGTTAGGTAGTACTAGAGTTGAATGTCTTATTTTAAGACATGTTCTCAAATATAGTGGCATTGGAACTCAATGTTTTTGGTCCTCTCATTAAATATTAGATTCTTGATAGGATTTAACACACACTAATTTTCATAGAAAAGGAATTTTGGTTGATCTTTAAGAATGTCTATGTCAGATAAAATGCAAAATAACCAAATTAATTTGCACACAACTCCTCGTATGGCATGATATTATACTTTTGTGAATGAGAGATCAAATATAGATTGTTTTTTACTAATCCACAAAATTATTCCATATTTAATATGAAATATATATCCAAAAGTTGATTTCCTATCATAAACAAATCTAATATAGTCCATGTCTTTGTAACCCTAAAAGAAAAATTTTGAGTTCTTGTGTTCTAGACCATAATCAATTGTACCTTGAACATATATAAAAACATGCTTTGATGCAATCCAATGATACTTCTTTAGCTCTTGCATGAATATTGAAAGATAATTGATATCAAAGCATATGTCTAGCGTGGTATAAATCATGTAAATGAGACTCCCAACAAGCTAGTTATAGTGAGTTTCATCTACTTGAGGTGACTCATAAAACTACGATAGTTGTAAACCTTTCTCCATCAGAGTTGAAATTGGTTAACATTCTATCATCCCATATTTTTTTAGGAGCATCTTGGCATATTTAATCTATGAGACAAAAATATGATTCTTCTTATACCATATCTCCAAGCCAAGACAATAATGATGTAGCACCAACTCTGTCATGTCGAATGATTTATTCAAGCCATTCTTTACTTCTTAAAAAGTTCATTTGAACTTCCTATGATCATGATATTATCTAGATACAAAATAAGAATTGTAATTTATGTGTCTACCTTTTTGATATACAAATTTGTATCAGAGGGGATATGAATGAATCTATGTTGTAATAGATTATCACCAATATTAATGTACCATACCCTTGGTGCTTGATTAAGTCCATAAAGTGTCTTAATTAGGGGACATAACTTATGTGGATGATTTTCTTCAGTAAAGCCTTCTCGCTGGGTCATGTACACTTCATCTTTGAGATCACCATTTAAGATTGCACTATTCATGTATATCTGTTGAATCTTCCATTTAATTTGTGTTATGAGTGTCCAAACAAATGTAATGGTCTTGATCATAAAAATGGGTGAAAAGGTGTCCTTATAATTTATCCCTTCATACTGGTCATATCCCTTTTCAATAAGTTGTGCTTTGTCTTTGTTGATAGATCCATCTGCCTTGTATTTTATCTTAAAAATTGACTTGTTGCTAATGGATTTATTTACTATAGGCAGATTGACAAGTTCCCACATCCCATTTTTTATGAGGATATCTTATTCATAATTCATGGCCTTATCCCATTGAGATTAACATAAAGCCTTTTAAACTATCTTTGGTTTGGTGTTATCAACTACTAAAATCATTAGTGTGAGATTAAATTCACGTCTCACCTATCTTTTGGTTCAAACTCTTTACGAAGTGTCTTGGTTAGTGTTTAGGTGTGAGTCCATGATGGTGCTTTCTACCCATTTTTATTTTTCTTGTTGCTACTAATTTTATGAAGAATTATCTTCCATATTTCTAAGATAAATGAATAATTATCCTTGCAGCTCACCTTCTTTGTCATCAGGTTCTTCATTCTCATCATCTAACTGTGGGACCAGTCTATGAGTGGTCATATATTTTGACTCCTTATGTGGTAATGAACCAAATGACGAATCATCAAAAACCACATCTTGAATTTCATATATTTTTTATGTCTCATGATCCAGGAGATGATATGATTTTGGGGTAGTACTATACCCCAATAGAAGGCATTGAAGTGTCTTTCGTTTTATATTTTCCCTCTTTTTAGTAGGGACATAATATAAGATATACAACCAAATAATATATAATGAGATATCAAAGGTTTTTGACCACTCCATACCTCTTATGGCATCTTGTCTTACAAGATATTTTTAGGTGCTATGTTGAGAAGATATACAACTATTTGAAATGCTACTGCCCAGAATGGCGCATCCAACTTCATAGTGGAAAGCATGTAACAAGCCATATCCATGACTAAATGATTTTATCATTTTACTATGGAATATAAGGAGAAGTTAGGGTTTTTTTGATTTCATGTTTCTTAAAAGATGTCAATAATTAATTTGATGTGAATTCCCCCCTCGATCTAAGTAGAAGGGTCGAAGAGATCTCCCTGACTGGGTGACAATAAACTGGTAGAAGACCTTAAAATGTGTAAAGGCTTCACTCTTCTTCTTGATAAATAAAACCCATGTCTTACAAGATAAATCATCAACAAATAACCAAACAATCACTTGAATCCTTTGAAATAAGTAGGAAGGGGTCTATACATATCGATATATATCACATTAAGATGATCCTTGGCTTGTGAGGAACTCAGCTTTAATATAATGCTATGTTGTTTGTTGACAGGGCATCTAGGGCAACATGCAAAAAATGAGACAACTAATTAATTCCATAGACCATGGCCTTATATATGATCTAGTACAAAGAACCAACAAAAAGGTGTCAATATCAATAATGCCATAATGTTTTAGATTCTACCATAGTGGTAGAGAGAGGAGAAACATCAGATGAAATTACATCTAAGGAAAATAACTAATCCTTGAAAATCATTCTACTAATTACCTAACCATCCCATGAGAGGAGACAGGATTTTGTGCCATTCTTGATCACGAACTCTACATTAACCTTTTGATTCAAGAGATGACTTACAGAAAAGAGATTTGTTGTCAAGCCAAGGACATATAGTACCTTTGTGAGAGTACAAGTTCATGTCTTGAGAGGAATGGTGATAATGATAATTCATTATACAACATACTCATGGGTTGAGTTATAAATGAATCAAATAGTTACTTGTATCTTATCATATGCTTGCTAGCACTAGAGTCGATCAACCAAACTTTGCTTGTGTGTGACAAGGTTTGGGAGACAAAAACTACATCTTTATATGTTTCTACATTTTGCTTTTATGGGTACAACCTTTTTATATTTATCATACTGGTGATTTTGTGTCACTACATGTTCATACTATTTCTGTCATCAAAGACATATTTTGGATTTATGTGAATCATCTCTACTAGATGTTCCCTCTTAACTAGATGAGCCATGTGTCAATGCATTATACCAGCATCTATCAATATCATATGTATTGATACATCAAATATAACACCATATTTTTTCCTTTATTGATTTATTTTATTGTTGTGACTACTTTTGTGGTCATTTTGAGAAATTTTAAGCACATTACCTTGAATCAAAGCTTTATCCTCAAACTCTTCTTGCATAGACTAGATGGATTCTTCATAAATAAATAGATTCACCAATTATTTGAAAGACATTGCTTGCTTTTTGATATTCAGTATCATGGTAAACATGTGAAATTGAGAGGGGAGAGCTCTCAATATGATCAGAAGTAACAACTTATCCTCAATATTTTCTCCAAGTGCAATTAATTTTGCTCTTAGTTATGCTACCTGGGATAAAGATTCCTCAAATTTCTCACCATCTTTAATATTGAGAGTATGAATATTGAACTAGAGTGGAGTATTTTCATATAATTCTTTACCTCATCAATGGTGGAAAAAATATCCCAAGCCTCTTTAAATGTTATTGCATCGTAAATATGAGGTTGAACCTTCTCGATGACACTGAGTGTGATCAACATCAGGGCTTTTATTTTTTACTTGTCATATTTGGTTTACTCATTAACTTTAGTAGGATGGATCACTACACCAGAGATGATACCTTGTAATTATTCAAATTGAAAAATCATTCACATCTTCATCTTCTACATGATAAAATTTTCCCCTTTGAGAAGTTGGGCATCAGAGAATAGGATTTTGGGTACAGAATTTTATTTTATTTTACTTTATTAATAAAAAAATTTACACTCAAAGTAGTATTTTATGCTTAAAAATTATCTATAAAATATGTACCTTGAAAACTTCAATAGATTCCTCCAGTGGTTCTACAAACATTATGCTTCTTGGACACTTGGTTAGATGAAACCAATAGAATGCTTCGATCAGACTGATCTAGTCTAATTCCTCTATTTTGCATTGATAAAACTACAATGTTGTGGTCACTTTGATCAGATTCTACTTCTATGACATCAACAAATCTTCCATGCTTCACGCTATGAGATTTTGTAGTAGATTGAAACCTTTGGCTTTTAGCATATTCCTCCATGCTTCTTGATATGAGTTTGTTGATCTCTCTAATGATTATATTGAGCCAATGGAATGAGAAAATATAGTGCTTTAACCAAACACTCATCACTCTGACTTCAACTTTATCTTAGGCATCAATCAACTATGTTAAATGCTTTGATCAGTTAAGTTCACCACTTGCCTTGTCTTTTGTAGCTCAAGGCAACAATGTAATAAATAAAATACAAATCATAATTGATCAGTTAAAACAAATTATTCTAACTAAATACCAAAAATAATGTAATTATAACGTAACTATCCTACGATTATCCTTAAACAATGTAATAAACAAAATAGCTATGGTAACATTTATAATATTGATAAATAATTAAAGTTATGGGCCATCCATAATTAAATATCGCTATCATCTAATATAAATCTATTATTAAAAATATAAATAATAAAACATTTAAAAATTTTTATAAGGATGAAAATATAAAAGATCATTTTTTGTTGTTTTATTATAAGGATATCATTAACCACAAACTTACCTATTTATCATACCTATTTAAGGTTACGAACATGAAAAAGATCATTATTATTATAATGAAACTAAGAATTAACTCACACAATATTTTATCAAAAGTTATATATATACACTCATAAAATAACATGGGAAACAAGATCATTTACATTCTCTAAGGAGGTCAAACTTTCACTTTTGGCTGGGCAAGGTTAATCAAACCTTCTCGAATATTTGTTTTGTACATGTGGTCCTTCACTTTTAAAGTGTCAAAGATTTAATTCAAATCAAATCCATCAACTATCCATCCAACATTCATATCATTATGTCAAAGGGTTTTATCATATCATTTTCAAATTCCCTCTAACATATATGAAGTTGAGATTTTTTTCTAAGGTAGTTATATGAAGATGAGAATTTTTTATCTAAGGTAGTTTTTCATTTTTACTAAGCATTTGTGTTAGTGATTTAAAGATTTTATTTGAAGCAGTTTTTTTTTTTTTACCAAGTATTTGTGTTAGTGTTCTAAAATTTTTGTCTAAGGTAGTTTTACTACACATTCATAGTATTTATCTAATAATAATATTGTTGTTAGACCATCACTACATTCAAAATTATGAATTTTGGTGAGATGAAATTCCATTAAATACTTCCTTCCTATCCAAAAAATACTTATTTCCTTTCCTAATATTCTATATTTTTTAAAGTCTATTTCTATTTTTTTCATGTTTGGTTCTATAGCACCCAGATCTGCACATAATGGGTTTAAACACTATGGATGGGCATTTTTACATACCTGAGTATACTCTAGAATTCACTATTGAATAGATTTTTATTGTTCCTTAGTTGAAATATGCCTCCATTTAAGGTGTTTTGTACACTAAAAATTAAACTCCCCTATATCAGATAAAGCATCACCATTTGAAGTAAGGTCAAATAAATTTTCATTGTATTTGGGAAACTAAAGGCCTTCCACATGAAATTTGACACATGTTGATTAATCTATCACTTTGAGGGCCTATGTCGAGATGAATGGTATGAATTTAGGAGATGAAATCATCACTATAGTTCAAGATATACCTAATGAATATAGTGACATTGAATGCCTTCCATTATACGAATAATAGTTGTGGTTTAATAGAGGAGTATGGTAATAATAGAGAAAATATGGATAATAGTTGTGGTTTAATCGAGGAGTATGGTAATCATAGAGAAAAAATATGTGTATAGCTTTTGAGTAGTTTTATTGGAAATAATTATGCATCAAAAATGTAGAGGAAGATCCAATTGCTAGTAGCAAATAGCAATATGGAAAGAAACCATGATTTTGAGCTATCTTCTTTTTCCAAAAGACACTCAATGTGGCCCTTTGTTTATAACTCATGCATTGCAAGGATATATATTTTTATGTTCCCAAGTTTTTGATGGAGGGTTATCTTGATTATTATCATAATTTTTATTGTCTTAGTGGATTATCTACAGCGTAGTATAACTGGTCATATTGAATTGGGATTCCTCCCATCTGTAAAAGTGTTGGGTCTATTTACATACTTGATGGAACCTGTGCACCCGATATTCAATGTTTTATTAGATAGATATTATGATTCATAGAGATTCTTTTTAAATTTGTAGAAAATAATATTTTGTGATCCTTATATCCGATCAGATAAGCTTAAGTCCACAATGAAGGTGAAGTGAGAATGAAAGAAAACAATGATTTTTTCTCTCTTTAATAGTGGTTTTGAGATCCCAAGATGCTATCAAGATTAAGAATATTAAATTGCTATAATTATCAGAGAAAATCTTTTATTTTAGGAAAACTCTTATATACGGTACCTCACTGAACTAGGTAGCAAGAAAGGAGTTGGCTTATTAAATTACAATTGGATCTCCCAAACACACCAGCCAACATTGATCAATATGAGGTCCTAGTGCAAATGAGAACTTTTAAGGCCAATTGTAATTTTAAAATTGTGAAGATTGAAAATTATAGTGCAAATGGGAATTTTCAAGGCCATTTTTAACTTTACAAATTACAAATTATAGTTGGAGTTCCCATTTCCCTGAGGGTCCTTATGCGAATGGGAACTTCAAGGCTGTTTAAAATTTTGAAAATTTACAAATTGAAAATTATAGTTGGAGTTCCCATTTCCCTAAGGGAACTTTTTAGGGAAATGGGAACTCCATCTATAATTTGCAATTTTACAAATTGCAATTGGAGTTCCCATTTCCCTAAGGGAACTTGTTAGGGGAACTACAACTATGAATTACAATTTTGCAATTTACAAATTTTAAAATTGCTTCTAAGTTTTAATTTTCCAAATACAAAGAAAACTACAAAATTACAAATAGGACCCGGATTTCCCCAAAACAAAGAAAATTACAAATTTTTAAAAGGGACAAGAATTTCCCAAAAAGGCCAAAAAGTGAAAGTTATTTCATTTATGGATTAAAAAATGTGGAGGTAACCATAAAAGAAAAATTTGAAAAAAGCAAAGTGAGTAAAATCAAGTGAGAGCAAAAAAAAAGTAAAATTATCCTAAGTTTTGCATTTTCCATTGTTTTGCTTGTTCAAACACCTCCATTACAGAAATATTTTAGGAATTCAAGATCAAGGTGGCCCACTCCAAAGAATATTTCTCAAGTAGCCAAACATTTGGAGTGTTTAAATACCATCATTACAAAGTAGGGTTATTCTATGACATGCATATGAAGAAGGGCAATTGTCATGAAGATTCTAGATTTGCAAATGAGTGATCAAAGGCATTTTGAGGCTGTTTCAAAAGAAGACAAAGATATTATTTTTTTCTAAAGGCAAATATTCTCTTTTAGACTTGGCTAAAATTCATTCCATCCAAGGAGAGCAAAGGGTTGCTAGAAATACTCATCATTACTTATAGAGGTAGTTACAACAATGATTTTTCATGCAAAGGGATGAAGATTCTATGTGTGGAAAGGATAACTTTAAAGATGGGAGCATCTTCATGTAACTTTGAGTGTTGACGACAATTTTACAATATTGCAAATTGCTACTAACACTCCTAGGTTATAAAATGTGGTAAGAAATGTATGAATAGATGTCTTGTCCTCTATTATAAGGTGGTTAATGGTATTTATTTTTATCTCTAAGTCTAGGATCTTCAAAATTTTGCAATTTATTATTGTCTGTATGTATTTTCTCCCTTTCTAAGGATGTACATCCATTACCAAGATTTGAGAACATGTTTATGTCTACCTTGTCAAAAGAGAAAAATAACCATCCTTCTCCCCATGAAATCATTATGGAAAATGATGTATGTAAGGTTTAGTTAAAAATTTAATGAGAATACTTGTGGTTTTTACTAGTTCCTTTTGATGAAGTGAAATAATATGTTTTAAAAATATTGTTGATTAGATATTTGGTTCAATGCTTATTATTGGTTATCATTTTGAGCATAGACCTGGATTATAAACCCTTTTAGTAGTTTAATTTCAAAATATGTTGCTGAATAACACATTAAGACACCTTGGGTTTATGAATTAATGGGAAAAGGTAAACAAAATTCTACTTGTAGTGTATGTTTTAGGGATTCAAGAATCATTTGGGTATTTGCATTTTTTATAGATAATGTTTACATGTGATATTCATGGGAAGGTAAATAGTAAAGTTTATATTTAATGAGAGGCAAATATTAGTTACTATAACTATAACCATATGGTTAATATAGTAAGAGTCTTGATATTATATTGTTAGTGATAACCATATAATATCTCATATAGTCTATCATATTATATTATGGGTTAGTGAGTTGAGAGTTTCTAGGGATTTGGGAATCCCTTATTATATGAAGCATTAGTCTTATATATTTGTATTATGTTCATATTATTTTTTAATGAGAGAAAATATTATTATTGTGAGTTTAAATTAATTTTCCTATGTACTTCTTCCATTCGGATCCTCAAATTTATATCAGTGGTATCAGAGCAAGTTTTCCAATAGTCATGAGAGTATATGAGGGTAATGTGACTATGATGGGTTGATGTAAATCCTATTGAATAAATTCATGGATCCAAGTTTTTCATAATTTTAGTGGCATGTTAATATTAGATCAATTAGATCAATTTATTTTTGGACTAAAATAGATATATTATCATTTCTTGGTGATGAATTATTTAGATTGTTAGATCACATTTACCTCAGCATGCAAATCTATTGTCATCAATGTTTATATCTATATACAAATCCATGTGTATTATTTGATAAAGATTGGGATTTTTTCATATCTATTGGTTACTGATTACTACATCTAATAATTTCTTCTATATAATAGCTTTAATGGCATTTAGTTCAAAATTGGATCATTAATATTTTTTAGTGCTCTCATCTTTTAACATTGACCGTTCACCCTGTTATTGTTTTGCACCATTCAACCCATGCCAAATTTTAATTTGAAGACTTTATATTCTTTAAGTGTTGAAGATCTAATTTATATAGTTGTGATTTAATGTGATCAACATCATTGTATAGTGCATTTCTATTTTTTAGTATACACTCATCTACATGGAAATATATCTCTCCATGGCATCCTTAATCTGGAAAAGCATCTAACATCTCTAAGAAACCAGATTCATTATCATTAATATGTGTTTAGTCTCACCTACTACTAGATTCATGTTCATATTTAGCCATGGATCTTTGATTTGCATTTACTTTTGCTTCAGTTATTTACCAGTTCACACCTACCTTGCTAATTTGTATATGCATCACTGGATTTGGAGTTCCTTAGCTCCCACCTCATCACTGAAGTTCTTTGCTTCATGCCTCAAGCTACAACCTGTATCCATGTCATCTCATAATCCTATATAATGTATTCTAATTGGAATTTGCATTCTCCTTGTAAGGAAATCATCATGGAAAATACTCGGTGAGCCTCACAATCCTATTGGATCTACTACCTCAAACCTAAGCTCAACCAACGCATGCAATATTCAATTGGTTATTATATGATTTTAATTTTTTATTAGAGTTGAGTCGATTTTTTCTTTAGATTTAGTTTTTATTTTTATAAACTTGTTTTGGTATAAGTTTTGTTAAATCTAATATTTAATCATTGGTAGTCAATTTGTGAAAAATATATGTATGTCAATTATGAGTCATTGAGTCATTATCATTTGAGTTTATTATAAAAAAGAGTCGGTTCTATGTCAAAAATACAAAGTGAATATATATATATATATACATATATATATATACATATATATATATATATATATATACATATATATATATATATATACATATATATATATATATATACATATATATATATATATATATGACAAGGTCAAAGTCATAGTGTATCATCTTGGTTGTCAACATTAAAATATCAATATTTTGTTATGAGCCAAAAGTCAAAATTGTAAAAATAAAATAAAAAATTACCTTATAGATGCATTTTCAGTGGAAACCAACTACTAAGTTAGCCATTTCACATTGTGGGAGGGAATGATACAATAAATAATGTGAAAATATTTATGCTTCATCGACATACTAGTTTAGTGAGCAGCGACATAATGGAGGTTGGACGCTACACGGAGGTTGAAGGTCTTTCAGTGACCTTTCATTAGTCACCGACAATGGGGCTGCATCATGTTTTGGTGATTTTGTGTGGTGTGTATTTATTTTTAGCATGGTTTGAATTTTAGTTTTTTCAATATGTTAATTTTTTGGAAATGTTCAAATTTTAAGAGTGGGGAACATAAAGAAATGTTTCATTTTCCATTCGGAACCAAACTGGATAAAGTCAAGGAAAACTACCAGTGGTAGTGGTAGTCTTCTTTACTATGTGAGATTTAGTGGCATGATCGTACACAGTGGCTATAAGTAAAAAATTGATTTCTTACAAGGTCAAAAGTGACATTTAGTGTATGTTTTCTTTTAGTTCTAGTTTTGTGTGCAAAAGATGTAAATGAAATCTTGATGTTTTAATTACTAGTAGAAAACATTGTAAAGTGTGTCTCTATGTTTATTGTAACACTCATACATTTGGAAAGGGTTGGTGGTTGATCTAAAAAACCATAGACATAAAAAGGTAGATAAACTTTTACTGGTATAGTAGTCCTCTAACTATTTTCCTTCTTTATGAAGATGATCCACTAGTGGAATTCCAAGTGCATTATTTTCATAGAGTAAATGTGGGATGATTTCCTTCGCATACTTTCTATTTTCTTTTAGTTCTAGTTTGGTGTGTAGAAGATGTAAATGAAATCTTGATGTTTTAACTACGAGTAGAAAACATTCTAACGTGTCTCTATGTTTATTTTAACACTCATAAATTTGGAAAGGGTTGGTGGTTGATCTAAAAAACCATAGACATAAAAAGGTAGATAAACTTTTACTGGTATAGCAGTCCTCTAACTATTTTCCTTCTTTATGAAGATGATCCACTAGTGGAATTCCATGTGCATTATTTTCATAGAGTAAATGTGGGATGATTTCCTTCGCATACTTTCGGTCATGTGCAGCAAGACAATTAACCAGTTAGAAGTTTACATGCCTTTCTTTGATCCATATTATGAAGCAAGACCATGCAACACATTGTAGTAGAAGAAGGAGTTATGTTGTACCATGTCAACATTAAGGGGATGAATGTTACGGATAATGTTTACATGTGATATTTATGGGAAGGTAAATAGTAAATTTCATATTTACCAAGAGGTAAATATTAGTTACTGTAACTATAACCATATGGTTAATATGGTAAGATTGTTGATATTATATTATTAGGGATAAAAATATAATATATAATATAGTTTAGCATATTATATTATAGGTTAGTGAGTTAAGAGTTTATAAGGAATTAGGAATCCCTTATTATAGGAATCATTATTCCTATATATTTGTATTATGTCCATATTATTAATTAATGAGAGTGAATATTATTATTGTGAGTTTAAATTAATTTTGTTGAGTACTCATTTCATTTAGCTCTTCAACTTTATATCACATTTCATATGCACCAATAAATACAAACCACTCCTAGTGTCTCCTAGAGCTTGCATATAAGTTTTTGCATCTTTACAAAGGAATAATGTCATGAATGTTGAAAGAATCCTTGCTATATGAAAACTACCAATACAATACCACTCTTCATATCTATATACATTTACTACCCTATCATACACTATAAATAATATAGTTATTACATATTTTAAGTGTTATTTGCCTTGCAGATGCATGAATCTTGTATACTTAGAATGTGTCTATATTTTGTGCTTTGAAGACTAGCCTTGTAGTTTTCCATTTGACCCCCATTATTGAATATTATTTAGAATGAAGGTTGCAAGCACATCCCAATATGTCTTCAGTAGCTTGTATGTGACTTAGTTCATTTGTTCATATTATGTGATAACCCTTTCTTATAGGGCTAGTTGAAGTAATTTTCAATGCTGAAGATCCACTGAAGCTAGATGGGAAATTAGTAGAATATAGAAAAAAGCTCATTCCATCTAAGAGGGATATTATAAGTAGTTTTCAATGCTAAAGATTTGCTAAATGTTGATGTAAAATTAGTAGAAAATAGGTAGACATTTTTGTTGATTATTTATTCTATTATGTACATTTTTGTTCATTGCCTATTTTTCTATTGGGCATTTGGGTAACCATTTTTTGTACATTTAGTGACATGTTTCATAAACAAATAGAATATTTATTGTGGGTGAGTTCTAACATTTTATATTATTCTCCATTATATAAGGATCTAGAGCCTTTCAAAACCTGAATTTTAACCCTATAAAATAAAAAGTAAAAAATCTAAAGTATTTGATGCATGACAAATATATAAGATAAGATTAATGAAAAATATATTTGAACTATAATTAAATATTATGAAATTTCATTTCCCCGTACCAAAAACTCATTCCCAAAAAATGTAATGTATATATCTTCTTTGTTTAGTGTATTTTTTTTATTTTTTGGTTCAAGTAAAATGAATTATTTTTACACTTTTGGTGGCATACTAAATGTAGCGAGATGCTTATTATATTTTTTCTTATATTGTTTTAAATTGTTAAATCAATTAGTTTACATAAAATATATGATTTTGTGTATTTAATCAAACCTATTACCTATGAAAACATTCCCTTTGTGAAAGAAGAATTTTCAATTGATGAGATTATACTATAAAAAAAATGACGTGAAGCATTTAATAAAATTCTTCAAATGTCTAAAATATTTAATATGAATAAGATAATCACATCCCATTAAAAATATACTCAAAATATTATTTATCTATAATGTAAATTTGTAAAAATACATGCTTGAATGCTCAAGATAATATATGTCTGACATTACCTCATTTGTATTTGTTTCTAAAATGAAATATTATGAAATATATGCTTGAATTATCGAAACAAAACATTATAGACATGTTTAAAAATATGTAAGAAATAAAATTTTCCTTGGTTTGATATTTTCTTAAGAATATTAAGTTATTGAAAATATACCAAATTTAAAATGCATGTTTCAAGTTATATAAGACATATAAGTAAGAAAGAAGGTTTTTCATTTGATATTTTATTAATAATATTAAAGTTATTTTAATATATATTTTTCATAAAATAAATGATGTAAATATAAATATTTACATTTAATTTTATCAATTTTATAATGTTGCATGTGTTGATGGTCTAACAACAATAGTAGAATAGAACACACGTACAAATACTTGATAAAACTACTTTCATAAAAAAAAATTCAATTTTGCATGTGCTACAAGAGAGATTTTAAAATATTGTAATTAATAAATCTTACACAAGCTAACAATATTAGTAGTAATAGAACACTAGCACAAATACTTGATAAAACTAATTTTATAGAAAACTTCTCAATTTTTCATTTTCTAAAAGATATTTGAAAATATTGTAATAAAAAAAATTTACATAATCTAATTGTCTCATTCTTTTAAGATTTTGGTTATTTTACCATTACCAACAATCAATTTAATCAAGCATATTTTATGATTTATTGATGCTTTAGTGTTGTCTTTCCTAAATTTTTAGTTCTGTCAAATATTTTGAAGATTCTAATTAGTGTTTCACATTCATAGATGTATTTTGGGATTGAAAAATGTATATTAATTATTAGAGGGTTCAAATTTATCATCGTTGTAGTTTTTTCAAAATTACATTACATATATTTTATAACTTAAAATTTATTTGTATAATCAAAACATTATAAAGAGTTAAATATTAATTTATTGAATAAAAAACATATTTTTTTTACATATTTTTAATAAATTATAAAATAAAACAACTTTGGATTTTATTGTTAATTACATCAATTCCATTTAGTTATTTATTTTTTGAAAAAGAAAGACAAAAAAGAAATTCAAAAATATACTAATATGTTTGAATTTTATGATATTGAGGTTTAATGGTATTTATATTAGCATTAAATTTACATATTATTTATTTAATTAGCATTTGTTACAATTTAAAATAATGAATATTTTAAATATGTTTATAACATTTAGTAGTTTATTTCTTTAGTTTTGAGTTTGTTAGTTTTTTAAATGAATAAGTTGACATTATAGGAATATTACATAGTTTATTCATATTTTATCTAGATTTAAAAATTAGAATATTTAATATTTCAATAAATATTAACATTAATGACATATTTTTAATAATGTTTATATTTAAAATATTAAACTAATGTTCATCAAATATCAGATTCAATCTAACCATTTCTATTTAAAAATAAATAAAATTAAATACTTCTTGTAAAAAGAGAGATTTAGAAATGAATCCATATAATTTATTTGGGTTAAATTTGATTTGTACCCTTATTTGAATATGCTGGTCAAATTTATCCACCTCACACCCTAATTCAAAAAGAAAGCAATTCATGAGGTTGAAAATTAATATTAAAATTGTTAAGTTTTTAATAGTTCATCAAAATTTTATTTAAATCATTTCATTTGAAAGTATTTATAAGATTGTATGAAACATATAAAAATAATATATTAGAAATCTGGATGGACTATTGAATGGTTTTGTTTGACCTCCTTGAAGAATTTGAATGATGACTAGTAATTCGGGACATTTACAAAGAGACTAGTCATAGAGTACATTATAATAGTGATTAATAATATTTAGTTTATATATAATCAATCATCTCATTAAATGAGAACTCAATCAATGATATTACAATAAAAACATCCTTCCAAAACACTACCAACAAAACCAAAGAAATTTTTGGGTCATGAAATGGTACGAATCGAGACGTCTTGGATTAAACTGGTAAAATAATATGACATGTGATTCATCAGTAAAAGAGATGTGCTTCATGAATTATGAAAATACATTGAAGATGAAAGCATATATATACAACCTCAGCCTAAAATAAATTGTAGGTACTCTTTTAGTTTCCTACCTTTAATCTATTTGTATATAATATCAAATTTGGTTTAAACAAGAATTGTAAGGACACTTTCAGCCTTACTTTATGAATGGAATATATTAGTGTGTTATAATATGTCTAATGAAGTGTGAATCCTAAAGATAATGTCATTTTATCCTGGATCATGCATTATATAATTATTGTCAGACTCAAGCAGAAATGCATTTTATTGTTAAAAAATTTTCATAATGAAAGTTAAATTACACAAACATTTTTAGTCATATATATATATGTGAGTTTATTTATAAAAATTTTAGTAAATATGATTATGGCATAGCTGATTCAATTATTTATAATTTTTTTTGCAAAGAATATCTTGAGTATTGTTTATTGAAGAACATATCTACTTAATTATGTTGGGACACACAACACATTATCATACATATTTAATAATATTTTATCACCAATGTCAGCTTCAATAAATGGTCAATTTTTATGCAATAATACAAACTACAAAATCTCTATTTAAATGTTATTTGCTTTGTTAATAATATCATTAATCAAATGGGATTATGACCTATACTATCATAAAACTAACATGATTTTTTTATGATATCATTAAAAAATAGTACTTAATTCTTACAACCATCCTTATTTGACTGCACATGTTTAATCTCACAATATTTTTCAATTTGATCGATTTGATAATATTTTCTCTCACCTCAAAATGGATACATACATAAGAAAAAACATAATAATTTTAATTATATAAAACTAACATGATTTATATATTCTATTGTTCATTATTAAAAAAAAAACCTAAGTTAATAAATATTGGTTGAGAATGTGACAATGGATATGAAATATTTTTTAAAAAATGGAAATGGGAAGGAAAACTAGAGCATTGGATCGACAAATTTTGGGTGATTGAGTGGTTCTAGAATAAATACCTCAGAATGATGGAATCATAGTTTTTTATTGATGGAATGGTGGTCATAAATTGATGGAATTGCTATTTCATAGCGATATAATAGTGTAGTTTGATTGATGAAATAATGAACATTGATTATAAATAATGAAGGGTGAAAGAAGGGACATTGAAAATTGCACAACCCTATCAATGGTGAGATTGGGTTAGAAAAATCCATTAAAAAGATTCATATATTAGGGAAAAAATATCTATCCTATATAATGTGAAGGGACCTTAAGAAATAGAGGGTAAATTTTAAAATTTTGAATCTAAAAATAGGAGGAAAAATCAGAATGAAAAAATAAATTATCTATAGTGATGGATTGAAGAGAAGTGAGTCTTTGCATTTTCAAAAATAAAAATTAGAATTGAAGATGATGATTCCAATTTTTATCTAAAATATTTCAAAAAATGAACAATAAAATGCAAAATTATATGAAAAATATACCCCCATATTGATAAGGTATGAAATGTAGATGTATAATAAAAAATGTTAAATTTCTCTCTTTCCCAACAATTTCTTTGAAATAATGTTTTTTTTTCCTAGAAATTATAGACCCTTTTTTAAATTTATATAGTACCTTATTCAGTTAAAGCAGTTTATTTTTCTAACCATGGTCAACTGCTTTCAACTATTTTACTAAAACCTCATATTATCCATGTTTGGGTTAATATGTTTGCTCACCCTATGGATTTTTGGGGAGAAATAAAAAAATATGGGATGCCATTGGTGAAAAAGTAAAAAATCTAAAATATTTCAAAAAGTGAACAATCAATAAAAAATTATATGAATAAGACCCAATATGGATGAGGTATGAAATGAATTCAATAACATGTAGAATGAAATTGTTAAATTTCTTTTTTTTTCCAATAATTTATTTGAAATAATGTCTTGTTTATTACAAATTATAAACTCTTTTTGGAATATATATAATATATTCTTAGGTAAAAGTAGTTTATTATTTTGACCATAGATTATGGGTTTTATATTCCTTATTGAAAACTCAAATATCATCCATGTTTGGGTTAATATTTATGCTCACCCTATGGAGTTAAGGCTTCTACTTTGGGTTCCAACATCCCAAGTATGATTTTCCACTTCCTCCTTTTAGAACTTTGACTCATGTTTAATGAATTTTTTTATGATTCTATTTAGTTTCTTTGGTTTCTTAGTTCTATAACATATTATCATTTACTCTTTCTTGGTATTTAGCTACTTTAATCCTTCGACATGGAGGATGGACTATGAATATATATATATTATATTATATTATAGTTGTATGTATTAATATTTAATATCATTTTAAAAATTAATGTCATTTTTTTTATTAAATTCAAATGATGATTATATAAGGCATATTAATTGTAAAAAAAAACATTCACACAAATATCATCTCTCAAAAATTTAAATATGATTAAATAGAAAACATTAATTATACAATAAGAGAAAGTTATAGAAATTTCTTTTGGTAAAATGGAAAATTTAGTTTAAAAACTAGATGGAATTTCACAAATTCCCTTTCTTTTAGCTATAAGACATTACATAGTAATTCAAAATTAGTTTTAGAAAGACTGTTCTATGATTTCATCATTTTTTAGTGTTGTCTTTTCTAAATTTTTATTTGGGATAATTTTTCAAATATTCTAATTAGTGTTTCACATGTATAGATGTACTTTGGATTTAGAAAAATGCAACCTAGTTGTTATAGGGTAAAAGATTATTCTATTTGTAGTTGTTTCAAATATTATATCATATATAATTTAAAATTTAAAATTTATACATATAAATAAAAAAAATTAAACATTAAATCTTATTTTACTGAATTAAAAATGTGAAAAAAAATTAATCAAAAATATTTATTTTTTAGACATATTTGTAACATGATGAGTTTGAGTGTAAGTATAGGCTTCAATAAAATCAAGTAACAAAATTTAAAAAAATTATAATTTTATAATTTAATGTTAACGATATCAATTGCATTTAATTTCCACAAAAAAAGGAATTCAAGAATATACTATTATGTATAAATTTTATGAGTTTAGAATTTAATGGTGTTTATCTGAGCATTAAATTTATATATTATTTACTTAATTAATATTTGTTACAATTTAAAACAATAAATATTTTAAATAATATTTAGTAATTTGTTTATTTAATGTGAAATTTAATGAAGGTTGCAAGCACATCCCAATATGTCTTCAGTAGCTTGTATGTGACTTAGTGCATTTGTTCATTCCATGTGATAACCCTTTCTTATAGGGCTAGTTGAAGTAATTTTCAATGCTAAAGATCCACTTAAGCTAGATGTGAAATTAGTAGAATATAGAAAAAAGCTCATTCCATCTAAGAGGGATATTATAAGTAGTTTTCAATGCTGAAGATTTGCTAAATGTTGATGCAAAATTAGTAGAAAATAGGTAGACATTTTTTGTTGATTATTTATTCTATTATGTACATTTTTGTTCATTTCCTATTTTTCTATTGGGCATTTGGGTAACCATTTTTTGTACATTTAGTGACATCTCTCATAAACAAATAGAATAGTTGTTGTGAGTAAGTTCTAACATTTTATATTTTTGTCCATTATATAAGGATCTAGGGCCTTTCAAAACCTGAATTTTAACCCTATAAAATAAAAAGTAGAAAATCTAAAGTATTTGATGCATGACAAATATATAAGATAAGATTAATGAAAAATATAATTGAACTATAATTAAATATTATGAAATTTCATTTCCTCGTACCAAAAACTTATTCCCAAAAAATGTAATGTATATATCTTCTTTGTTTAGTGTGTTTTTTTTTTTTGGTTCAAGTAAAATGAATTTTTTTTACACTTTTGGTGGCATACTAAATGTAGTGAGATGCTTATTATATTTTTTATTATATTGTTTGAAATTGTTAAATCAATTAGTTTACATAAAATATATGATTTTGTGTGTTTAATAAAACCTATTACCTATGAAAACATTCCCTTTGTGAAAGAAGCGTTTTCAATTGATGAGATTATACTATCAAAAAAAAATGACGTGAAGCATTTAATAAAATTCTTCAAATGTCTAAAATATTTAATATGAATAAGATAATCACATCCCATTAAATAGATACTCAAAATATTATTTATCTATAATGTAAATTTGTAAAAATACATGCTTGAATTCTCAAAACAATATATGTTTTAAATTATCTCATTTGTATTTGTTTCTAAAATGAAATATTATCAAATATATGCTTGAATGCTCAAAACAATACTTATAGCCATGTTTAATAATATGTTCCTTGGTTCTGTCAAATATTTTGAAGATTCTAATTAGTTTTTCACATTAATAAATGTATTTTGGGATTGAAAAATGTATCTTAATTATTAGAGCATTCAAATTTATCGTCGTTGTAGTTTTTTCAACATTACATTACATATATTTTATAACTCAAAATTTATTTGTATGATCAAAACATTATAAAGAGTTAAATATTAATTTATTGAATAAAAACCATATTTTTTTTACATATTTTTAATAAATTATAAAATAAAACAACTTTGGATTTTATTGTTAATTACATAAATTCCATATAGTTATTTATTTTTTTAAAAAGAAAGACAGAAAAAGAAATTCAAAAATATACTCATATGTTTGAATTTTATGATATTGAGGTTTAATGGTATTTATATTAGCATTAAATTTACATATTATTTTTTTAATTAACATTTGTTACAATCTAAAATAATGAATATTTTAAATATATTTATAACATTTAGTAGTTTATTTCTTTAATTTTGAGTTTGTTAGTTTTTTAAATGAATAAGTTGACGTTATAGGAATATTACACAGTTTATTCATATTTTATCTAGATTTAAAAATTAGAATATTTAATATTTCAATAAATATTAACATTAATGACACATTTTAAATGATGTTTATATATAAAATATTAAACTAATGTCCATCAAATATCAGATTCAATCTAACCATTTCTATTTAAAAAAACTAAAATCAAATACTTCTTGTAAAAAGACAGATTTCAAAATGAATCCATATAATTTATTTGGGTTAAATTTGATCTGTACCCTTATTTGAATATGTTGGTCAAATTTATCCACCTCACACCCTAATTTAAAAAGAAAGCAATTCGTGAGGTTGAAAATTAATATTAAAACTGTTGAGTTTTTAATAGTTCATCAAAATTTTATTCAAATCATTTCATTTGAAAGTATTTATAAGATTGTATGAAACATATAAAAATAATATATGAGAAATTTGGATGGACTGTTGAATGGTTTTGTTTGACCTCCTTGAATAATTTGAATGATGACTAGTAATTCGGGACATTTACAAAGAGACTAGTCTAATAGCTAGATTATGCACTATCAGCGTTGATCATTTCTGAGTCATAAAGTACATTATAATAGTGAATAATAATATTTTATTTATATATAATCAATCATCTCATTAAATAATAACTCAATCAATGATATTACAATAAAAACATCCTTCCAAAACACTACCAAAAAAACCAAAGAAAATTTTGGGTCATGAAATGGTACGACTCGAGATGTATTGGATTAAACTGGTAAAATAATATGACATGTGATTCATCAGTAAAAGAGATGTGCTTCAATGAATTATGAAAATACATTGAAGATGAAAGCATATATATACAACCTCAGCCTAAAATAAATTGTAGGTACTCTTTTAGTTTCCTACCTTTAATCTATTTGTATATAATATCAAATTTGGTTTAAACAAGAATTGTAAGGACACTTTCAGCCTTAACTTTATGAATGGAATATATTAGTGTGTTATAATATGTCGAATGAAGTGTGAATCCTAAAAATAATGTCATTTTATCCTGGAACATACATTATATAATTATTGTCAAACTCAAGTAGAAATGCATTTTCTTGGTTAGAAATTTTCATAATGAAAGTAAAATTACACAAACATTTTCAATCTTATATTTATATGAGTTTATTCTTTAAAATTTTAGTTAATATGATTATGGCATAGCTGATTCAATTATTGATCAATTTTTTTTGCAAATAATATCGTGAGTATTGTTTATTGAAGAACATATCTACTTAATTATGTTGGGACACACATAACACATTATCATACGTCTTTAATAATATTTTATCACCAATGTCATCTTCAATAAATGGTCAATTTTTATGCAATAATACAAACTACAACATCTCTATTTAAATGTTATTTGCTTTGGTAATAGTATCACTAATCAAATGGGATTATGAACTATACTATCATAAAACTAACATGATTTTTGTCATGATATCATTAAAATATAGTACTTAATTTTTAAAACCATCCTTATTTGACTGCAAATGTTTAATCTCACATTATTTTTCAATTTGATAGATTTGATAATCTTTTCTTTCACCTCAAAATGGATACATACATAGGAAAAAACATAATAATTTTAATTATACGAAACTAACATGATTTATATATTCTATTATTCATTATGAAAAAAAATCCTAAGAAGTTAATAAATATTGGTTGAGAATGTGACAATGGATATGAAATATTTTATTAAAAATGGAAATGGGAAGGAAAACTAGAGCATTAGATCGACAAATTCTGGGTGATAGAGTGGTTATAGAATAAATACCTCAGAATGATGGAATCATAGTTTTTGATTGATGGAATGGTGGTCATATAGTGATGGAATTTCTATTTCATAGTGATATAATAGTGTAGTTTGATTGATGAAATAATGAACACTGATTATAAATAATGAAGGGTGAAGGAAGGGACATTGAAAATGGCACAACCCTATCAATGGTGAGATTGGGTTGGAAAAATCCAATAAAAAAGATTCATATATTAGGGAAAAAATATCTATCCTATTTAATGTGAAGGTACCTTAAGAAATAGAGGGTAAATTTTAAAATTTTGAATCTAAAAATAGGAGGAAAAATTAGAATGAAAAAATAAATTATCTATAGTGATGGATTGAAGAGAAGTGAGTCTTTGCATTTTCAAAAACAAAAATTAGAATTGAAGATGATGATTCCAATTTTTATTTAAAATATTTCAAAAAATGAACAATTAGATGCAAAATTATATGAAAAATATAACCCCATATTGATAAGGTATGAAATATGGATGTATAATAAAAAATGTTAAATTTCTCTCTTTTCCAACAATTTCTTTGAAATAATGTTTTTTTTCCTAGAAATTATAGACCCTTTTTTTAATTTATATAGTATCTTCTTGAGTTAAAGCAATTTATTTTTCTGACCATGGTCTATTGGTTTCAACTATCTTACTAAAGCCTCATATTATTGATGTTTGGGTTAATATGTTTGCTCACCCTGTGGATTTTTGGGGAGAAATAAAAAAATATGGGATGCTATTGGTGAAAAATTAAAATATCTAAAATATTTTAAAAAGTGAACAATCAATACAAAATTATATGAATAAGACCCAATATGGATGATGTATGAAATGAATTCAATAAGATGTAGAATGAAATTTTAAAAATCTTTTTTTTTCCAATAATTTCTTTGAAATAATGTCTTGTTTACTACAAATTTTAAACTCTTTTTGGAATATATATAATATATTCTTAAGTAAAAGCAGTTTATTTTTTTGACCATAGATTATGGGTTTTAATTTCCTTATTGAAAACTCAAATATCATCCATGTTTGGGTTAATATTTATGCTCACCCTATGGAGTTAAGGCTTCTACTTTGGGTTCCAACATCCCAAGTATGATTTTCCACTTCCTCCTTTTACAACTTTGACTCATGTTTAATGCATTTTTTTATGATTTTATTTAGTTTCTTTGGTTTCTTAGTTCTATAACATATTATCATTTACTCTTTCTTGGTATTTAGCTACTTTTATCCTTTGACATGGAGGATGGACTATGAATATAATTATATTATATTATATTTTATTATATTATATTATATTGTATTATATTATATTATATTATATTATATTATATTATATTATAGTTGTATCTATTAATATTTAATGTCATTTTTTAAATTAATAATAATGATAATGATATGTTCTAATAGTAAAAATGATCTACACATAAATACTTATTCTAAAATATTTTATAATAAATAAAGAATATGAAAATTAAAAAACTACAAGTTATAAATTATATACATTATTTCTCTCCCTTGCTAAAAGATAATTACTTTTTTTTTCCTTAAATTCAAATGATGATTAAATAGGGCATATTAATTGTAAAAAAAAACATACACAAATATCCTCTCTCAAAAATTTAAAGATGATTAAATAGAAAACGTTAATTATACAATAAAAGAAAGTTACAGAAATTTCATTTCTTAAAATGGAAAATTTAGTTTAAAAACTAAATGGAATTACACAAATTCCCTTTATTTTAGCTATAAGACATTAAATAGTAATTCAAAATTAGTTTTAGAAAGAATATTCTATGATTTCATCATTTTTTAGTGTTGTCTTATCTAAATTTTTTATTTGGGTTAATTTTTCAAATATTTTAATTAGTGTTTCACATGTATAAATGCATTTTGGATTTAGAAAAATGCAACCTAGTTGTTATAGGGTTCAAGATTATTCTATTTGTAGTTGTTTCAAATATTATATCATATATAATTTAAAACTTAAAATTTATACATATAAATTAAAAAAAATTAAACATTAAATCTTATTTTACTGAATAAAAATGTGAAAAAAAAAAATTAATCAAAAATATTTATTTTTTAGACATATTTGTAACATGATGAGTTTGAGTGTAAGTATAGGCTTGAATAAAATCAAGTAATAAAATTTAAAAGAATTATAATTTTAGAATTTAATGTTAACCACATTGATTGCATTTAATTTCCAAAAAAAAAAAAGGAATTCAAGAACATACTATTATGTATAAATTTTATGAGTTTAGAGTTTAATTGTGTTTATCTGAGCATTAAATTTATATATTATTTACTTAATTAATATTTGTTACAATTTAAAACAATAAATATTTCCAATAATATTTAGTAATTTGTTTATTTAATTTGAAATTTAATATCATTTTATGCTAATAAATTGAGGATATAGGAACATTGCACAATTTATTATTATTTTATTTAAATTTAAAAATTATAATATTTAATATTTATTTTAATATTATTATGACACATTTTCAATAATATTTATATTTAAATATATATGAAAAATTAAACTAATGTTTATCAAGTGTCATAAAATCCATTTAATCATTTCTATTTTTTTAATAAAATAAAAGACTTCAAAATGAATCAACATAATTTATTTGGATTAATTTGATAGAAATATTTATTTAAATGCTGGTCAAATTTAACTACCTCACACTCTAATTTAAAAATAAAGCAGTTCGCTATGTTGTAAATTAATATCCAAACTGTTACATTTTTAATAGTTAAGCAATTTTTTATTTAAATCATTTCATTTGGAAGTATTTAGAAGATTGTATGAAACATACAAAAATGATTCACAGGAAATTTGGATGGACGGATAAAGGGTTCGGTTCAACGTGTTAAAAACGAAGGTTTGAATGCCCCTAACCAACCAAAACCCAAAGTTTGAATGATGACTCATAATTAGTGATGTTTCAAACAAGAGCAAAGATCATTTAAGTTAGGAAAAATGTCGTGTCAAACTTTTAAACTAATCTAACACATGATTCATCGTTTAAAGAGATGTGCATGAGTAAACTACAAAAATACGTAGAAGACAAAAGGAATTATATATTCCCTTTCTTTTGACAGAATTAAAAATGGTCATTCAAGTGGTAGACATGAAAAATATTTATGGACCAGACATGGAGGCCATCATGGCTAAAATAACAAAGGGATGTCAGATTCTTGGATTCTTTTAGGTAAGGCTTAAACACATCTTTTATTTAGATTATATCCATATGATTAAATTTTCTAACTATTTAGATCTTGTCCATCTTCTCTGGATTTGGATCGATCTCCTTTGGGAATTTAGGGTTTTATAGTTTTTAATTCTGTTTTGGTTGTTTTGAAAGTTAGTTGTTAGACAACATTTCTCCTCATTGCTCCCTTGACCTTTTGTTTTTATGTCTATTAACAAATAATTTGGAAAATCAGATTTTCATTTAATTCTATATTTAATTTTGAATGTCACAAACCGTCACCTAATGTTTTTCCAACATGTGTCATTGAATGTAAGAATCCAGAACAATATATGTCGCATCAATTTCTAGTGTGAAAGTGTACAAAAGTAAGGGCAAAACATTCCATGGTCCAGTGTGCAACCGCTCAATATACCTTTTTTTTGTTGAGTCAAAAACTTGTTTTAAAAAAAAGAGTCAAAAGCTACTTTTGTTAAGGTCAAAAGTAATGTGTCTGTGTAACTAATTTTCATATTTACTTTGAGATTTCGGTAATGGTAAAGCAATTTGATACACCAACAACAAAACATCTAGAGTTCATTCTTGTTTTTATTTAAAAACTCTATGTACATAAGTAATTATAATTTTTGGGATGAAATAGTATTATATTATTTTAAAAAATTGTTTCATAATTTTTTTTCAAACTTCAAGTAAAAAGTATCATGCTCTTATAATTAAGTAGATAAGATTATATAATTTAAGAAACTAAAAATAATTATTAAAATTATAAGTAATTTGAAGAGAAATAGATTAATAACATTATATAAGGGAAGCAATGTTAAGATTTAAACCTATAATAAAAGGGGGAAATAGCACATATGTATATGAAATATAATATTTTTATTTGGGAAAATCTTTTCAAAAAAATCGTTTAAAAAAAAAAAGAATATGTATTATTGCATTAGCTCAAATGTTTACTATATAATAAGATACTTTCAAGTTATGAGTTATCGTAATTCATGTTCACGTATTTTTAGACACATAAATATGAAATTATCTATGTGGTACTAAAATATAATGGGTATAGAAAATATGCACTAATAAATTATCCATACAATACCATGGGTATAAAACCATGGTTATTAAAACATGCACTAAAACCACCATAACTACCCCATAAGATCCTAAAGAAATTCCAACATTTCACATATATAATCTACAACATGCTCTCTATAACTAAATCACATAGAGTGTAAATCATGAAAAAGTATACAAAATAATCCATATAACTAACCGTTACATCATCACTATATTATAAAAGTAATACAAAATTGAGTAACAAGAACAAGGAAGCCAACAATAGGTGGAACCTTGTCGTATGGTTTGAATCCCCAGATAACATGAGAAATGTAATCAAACTCATGTCTATGGGATCCTAACAAAATGTTTGCATCCATTTCTTCATTATTAATCTTTGTTTGTATTATTTTATTCATTATCAATCTTTGTATCTCCAAGGGAATTGGGTTATTAACCAACTAGAGAATCCAAAATGAGGGAAAACAATTGATGGCATTTGCAAAAACTTGTCATGAGTAATTGGTAGAGCCAAATCTCAGTGATGACTGGATGGAAGTGAATGCTTATGATGTAGTGGTGGCCATCTATGAGAAAGATCTAAAGATTGGTGATATCAATGCACTTCACCTCCCCATTATGCCTTCTTCCCCATGTAAGCTATAGCCCCTTGGTGATGGATTTGAATGAATCCATGCCACAATGTGTTCAACATTATCCCCATGATTTAATAAGGTCTAAACATGTGGCACTTCTAGAGAAACTTTGTTAAATATCACACTTAAATATATATAAATACATTTTTATTACTATATTTTTGTTGTAAGCATAAAACTTATTGTTATCTATGAAATTACATAAAAAAACATGAGTTCCTTTCTTTCTAGATGAAAAGGGTTAATTTTGACATGGAAAGTCACAAATCAAAACCTTTATTTCTCAGGAATCCCATGCCGATCCTCCTTAAGGATAGTTTTTTATGTCAATTGATCTAGAAAGAAGGGTTTTAAAATTGCATGATTCCAAATCTTGACTTGTTGATATTTAGTGGAGAAACAAAATAAATGGATAACAATTTATAATTGGCTACAAAATAGAAGTTTCAGATGAAAAATCTATTAGTGATATAGGTGACACCACAATGGTTGAACCTGATAGACAAAAAAAAGTGTTCATAGTTGAGCTTGAGAATAATATTAATATTCTAAAAATATTGAAATGTCATATTAAAATAATAATCAAAAGACTAAGTAAACCATCTCTCTCTTAGTTTTTATAATATAGTTAGTCAAGGATAAATCTACTCATATCCATTATTGGGAGTGTAACATAGAAAATAAATTACAAAATACTATTGTAATTACTTCCACCAAATTTAGAGTGAGATCACAATAGTTTATGAAAACTATATGTAGGGATGGCATCTTTAACCTTATGGAAGGAATAATGGTCATAACATAACATATTATACTAAGATTTGTCCTCTGGCTAAAATGAAAAAGAGTGTGTAGATATGGAGATAATGCCTTTGAGTGATATGAGTAAATAATTTTAAACAATGATGGCATGCACCAAGGACCTTAAATAAAGTTAAATTCATCATATGTAATAAATGATTACCCCATGAAATTATGGTTGCTGGATAGACAATTATTAAACTTATTATTATTATGTAAAATACATAGTTTAATGAATTCTCAAGATTTCAAGATACTCTAGGAAATAAAAGTTCCAAAATTATTTAATAATGATTTAATCGTTACAAGAGTTTTAAGAACAAGGACTTTACATGTAGTTCTTCCATAGATAGAAACAAAATGTGTGCAATTCCTTTTTAATAAGCATTAAACAAACTGAGCCTCCGATCATGTTAAGTAACGAAGAATACTTCTACTAACCATGAGGGAACTCTTTCCCATTTTTTAAAGTGGACCATAAAAAATCCTTGAGAATTTTCTCATGTTTGGGATGATATTCTTTATTAGGCACCCAATATGAATAATTATATACATGAGTCATGCAATGATATTATTAGGAAAAAAAATATTTTATGAAGGAAAAGGTTTTTTTTGGTAATATAATAAGAAAGATTATTTTATTTCATGTTAAAAATATATTTAAAAATTTAGGAATGACTACCTTGAAATGCAAATATGATGCCCAAATAATAAGAAAAATCTCATAGTGATGAACACTTTTCTAAGAAAATGTCTAAAGCCAAGGGGAAGTTAAAATATTTTGGCTATAACATTAAGTCTTTCTTTCCTAAATATTGGACCTAATATTAGAATTGAAGTTTTGATAAATTACATTTGTTTTCTAATATTATCCATATCCTTAGTTTAAGTGGAATGAATTACCATTGAAATGGTAATTAATATCATGGAATTTCTTGTAAGAAGGGAAACTAATTTTAACAATCCCCTTGAGAGAAAAAATTCATTGTAAGTAACATAAGCTTTTTTTGTAACTTCAAAATTAAAAGTAATTTCCACATTACCTTATCTTCCTGATCAAAGATGTTATGTTTTCCATTGAAAAAGAAACCTTAGAATAGTATATGTTATATAAACAAAAGCAATCAAATCCTCGACAACATAGATTTTATATATTATTTCAAAATAATCATAACATGCCTTCATTAAAAAAGAGGTTGGATAATATAGAAAATTAAAATGATTGAATGATTTATTTACATGTAGGATTGAATTTATATAAAGCAAAATTGATCAGTTAAAACAAATGATTCTAACTAACTTACAAAAAAAACATAATTGTAATATAATTATCCTATAATTGTCCTTAAATAATTTAATAAACAAAATAAATATGCTAACATTCCCCCTTTATTACATTTTTTTTATAAAGGTACCTCTGAAATAGATAAAATTTCACCTTGCTAAGTGACTTGGTGAGTATATCTTCTATTCATGAATTTGATGGGTTGTAATGGAGTTGAACGTGGTATTTCAAGACATTTTCTTGAATATAGTGGCACTGGACCTAAATGTGTTTGGTCCTCTCATGAAATATTGGATTTTTGATAAGCTTTTACACACCTTGATTGTTATAGAAAAGGACTGGTGGTTGATCTTCAAGAATGTCTATGTCAGACAAAATGTGACATAACCAAATTGATTTGCACACAGCTTCTCATATGACATGGTATTATAATTTTATGGATGAGAGATCAAATGCATATTGTCTATTATTAATCCATGAAATTAGTCTAGATTTGAGATGAAATATATATCCAGAAGATGATTTCCTATCATCAACAGATCTAACATTGTTTGATTTTGAGTAACCCTACAAAAAGAAATTTGAGCTCTTCTTGTATTTCAGATGATAATTAACTATACCTCAAACATATCCCAAAACATGATTTGTTATAACCCAATGACACTTCTTTATCTATTGCATAAATCTTGAAAGATAACTGACAATAAATCATATGTCTATCTTGGTATAAATCAAGTAAATGAGACTCCCAAGAAGCTACCTCTATTGAGTTTCATCTACTTGAGGTGACTCAAAAAATTGAGATAGTTGCAAACCTTTCTTCATCAGAGATGACATTGGTTTACAGTCTGTCAACCCATATTTTTCAAGGAGCGTCTTGGCATATTTGATCTATGAGACAAAAATATGATTCTTCTTTTACCATATCTCCAAACGAAAATAATAATGAAGTAGCCCAAAATCTATTGTGTTGAATGATTTACTCAAGTCAGTCTTAACTTCTTCAACAAGTTCATCTGGACTTCCAATAATCACAAGATCATCTACATACAAAACAAGAATTATAATATTTGTGCCTACCTTCTTGATACACAAATTTGTATTTGAGGGGCTACAAATGAATCTATGTTGCAATAGATGACCATCAATCTTAACATACCATGCCCTTGGCGCTTGCTTAAGTCCATAAAGTGACTTAATTAGATGACATACCTTATGTGGATGTTGTTCATTAATGAAGCCTTCTAGTTAGGTCATGTACACTTCTTCTTTGAGATCAACACTTAAGAATGTACTATTCATGTCCATCTGTTGAAGCTTCCATCCCTTTTATGTTGTTAGTGTGTAAACAACTCTGATGGTTTTGATCTTAGTAGTAGCTGTAAAGGCCTCCTCATAATTGATCCCTTCTTACTAGGCATATCCCTTTGCAACAAGTCATTCTTTGTCTTTATTGGCATATCCGTTTGCCTTATATTTTATCTTAAAAAACCACTTGTAGCTAATGTGTTTCTTTTCTATAAGCAGATCGACAAGTTTTCACATCCCAATTTTAAGAGGGCATCATATTCATCATCCATACCCTTATTCAACTAAGGTTGACATAAAGGCTATCAAACTATCTTTCATTTGGTGCTGTCAACTATTGAAATCATCAGTGCAAGATTAAATTCATGTCTCGCCTATATTTTGGTCTGAACTCTTTATGAAGTATTTTGATTAGATTTCAGATGTGAGTCTGTGATGGTGCTTTCCACCCATTTTTGATGTCAATGTTGCTACTAATTCGATGATGAATTGTCTTCCATATTTCCAAGATCAACAAACAATTCTCCTTGTAGCTCACCTACTTTGTGATAAGATTCCTTAAATGCTTGAATGATTTATTCATATGCAGAAGTGAATTTATAAAAATCAGAATTGATCAGTTAAAACAACTAATTTTAACTAACCTACCAACAACAATGTAATTGTAAAGTAACTATCCTACGATTAGAGGAAAAATAATGTATTAAACAAAATAGCTACACTAGCATATATAATATTGACATATGGTTAGAATTATGGGCCATCCATAATTAAATATCCCTTCATCCAATGGAAACTTGTTATTAAAAACATAAATAATAAAGTATTTAATTTTTTTTTACAAAGATGAAAATATAAAAGATAATTTTTTGTTGTTTTATTACAAGGATATCATTAACAATAAACTTAAAGATTTATCATACTTATATAAGGTTATGAGCATGAAGAAGATCATTATTATTACAACAAAACTAATAATTAACTCGCACAATATTTTAACAAAATTTATAAACATAGACTCGTATAACAACATGAAAAACAAGATCCTTTAATTTCTTTAACTCAAATAAATTTGATAATAATGTTCATTTTTTAATAAAAGAACCTCTATATACTATTATAAAATATAATTATGTTTAATTTTGATCGCAAACATTAATCAACATAAATTGTACATAATTATTTTAAAAATATATATATTCTTAATTACATACATTAAAAATTATATTCAATATATATATTTTTTAAATATTTATAATTAATTAAAAACACCAATTCTAAAATCTCCATCTTAATTTATATGATAAATGTTTTTACACCCTAATTTATATATTAATAAAAAGGTCGGATTTAAAACAAAAATGTATCGCTTATGCATTCTAGATGGTGGGGACTCACAAATTATGTCGATGTACTCACGTACGCAACATTTACGTTTTATAAAAACATTTTCTTTGACTTAAAAAGCATTAGTACTAAAGTCCATCTTAACTTGGAGAACATCATTTTATACGAGCAATGAATGCTATTTATGATATAAATAATGGAGAACATAATTTTATACGGAGAAGAGCCATTCATGATATTTATGATAATAAATGCATTTGTTTTTGTTTTATTACCTTATAAGCAAGCATAAATATTTAATCGTTAACAAATGGCTTTGTTTTATTGTACGAAAAGCAATAAAATTTAATGTGCAGTACAGTGCCCATGCTCCTAGCACGATTGCTCATTCACCGCTCTCATGGCTTCGAACCGTGGCTGTTTTTCTTCATATTTCTGCTCAATATAAAGCCGCATTTAGTCGTCGAACAAATACCGCGGATAAGCAGACGATTCATGAGTACTGAGGTCAGGTGCAGGGCTCACCACTGCATCATACGAGGGGTTATAAAACGAAGCCACCGACAAGCGATTCCCATTCTTGGTGGGCAAAATTCGATGCCATGCGCTTTTGTATTTTCCGTTGCTCACTGCTTCCAACTGATCTCCGGTGTTGACAACTATTGAATAGCGCAGAGGCTGTACGTCAATCCAACTGCCGTTCTCGAGAACCTGAAGCCCAGGCACCCCCTCATCTCGGTATAAAAGAATGAGGCCGCCTGCATCCGTGTGTGCTCGGATGCCACTGATCAGGTCAGGTCTAGGGCAGGGAGGATAATGACTCACCTTTGTGCCAAAGAATGGCTTATCTTCACCTGCAAATGCCTTTTTTAAATACCCTTTCTCCAGCCCCAAATTGAGGCTTATTATCTCCAGCAATTTTTCTGTGAGTGCGAATATCTGGCTGCGGAACTCCTCGATTGTTTCCCTGCAATAATTGTAAATCTTACGCTTCCGTTAGATTTTGCTATTTGTGTTAATCAAGAATTTGTGTTAATCAAGTAGACTAATATGTTACCAATAATGGACTTGTATAAGACTACTGATTGAACGTACTTGAAATCTTTGGGCTAGGAAGGCCAGGAATTTTTGTCACGCATTTCGTGTATTTGAAAAACATCTTCCCAATCCAAATTCTCAATCTTGTCAACTTTGTTGCCATTGGCTTCTGCCGCAATGGCGTTATACAGAGATCTTACGGGTAAAGAATCCTTAAAGTTTTGCTCTCTGTTAATTTTATATTGCTGTGAGCAAACTTTCTTCACACGATCCATAAGACCATGGTCCATGCCATGGTTTATAAGCTGAAATTATAGATAAGAAAAACATTTACTATTAGTATGCTATAGAAAACTGAAGCATATGGATATCATCTAAATAAAAGATGTGCTTAAGCCTTACCTGAAAGAATCCAGGAGTCTCACATCCCATTGCTATTTTAGCCATGATGGCCTCCCTGTCTGCTCCGTCAATATTCTTCATATCTATTACAGGAACGGCCATTTTTAATTTGGTTGAAAGCCAAAGGGAAACACACTTACACAACTGGGAATGGCTAATGCTCTGCGGCTGCGGCTGAGGTCTCATGTATATATTCTTTCATCTTCAGCCGATTTTCCCAGTTCAGTCTAGCACGTCTCTTTGGATGAATCATGTGTTAAATTACTTACACGATGAATCATGTGTTAGATTACTTACACGTCTCTTTGGATTAAGAGAAGGTCGTAGCATTGAATGACCTTATTACATTTGTTTTGGATTAAGAGGTGGTCGTCCCATTGAATTACCTTATTACTTGATGTTTTTCCTGTAATCTGCTTGGCTGAGTTTGGCGTATGTTGAACTATGAAACGATTGATTTGTACAAATTAAATACGTCTATTGACTTTCGCTTTTGGCTGGGCAGGGTTTTTCTGACCACCTCGAATATTTGTTTTGTACACGTGGTCCTTCGCTCTCAAAGCGTCAAAGATTCAATTCAAACCGAGTCCGTGAACCGTCCGTCAAAAATTCCTATCATTATGACAAAGGGTTTTATTAGATCATTTTCAAATTACCTATAACATATATGAAGTTTAGAATTTGTTTCCTAGGTAGATTTATTATATCATTTTCAAATGTACGTGTATTCAGTATATTGTAATTTAAAATCTAAATAAATGGAAAAAGGTGTTCATATCTATTTAATAGGAAGGTTTTTCAAATTTGTTTAAAAAAAAATTATTGTTGAGTTTGACTTTTAGAAAATGTTCTTATTTTATTTTACGATAAATGTTGGATTATTATATTTTATAATAATTTTAAAAAGTATGTATTTCAATAAATATATTTTTATAGATATTATATTATTATATTTTATTATGTTGCAAATATTTGAGAAAATTTTTAAACGATATATTTTCTGATGGAATACGATGAATAAATTGGAGACAAAGAAAATTAAGATTTTTTAAATAGCCCTTCAACTATTCAGAAATAGAAAATTCAATAAGCATATGTGAAGCCAAGTTCCATGACCTTTGCTAACATCCTCAATGGCTATGATAACACATAACAATGGGAAATGGTCTGAGGAACTAATTATCATTGTGGATTTTATCAAACACATCAATTTAATCATATATGTGTCAACATTGAGTGTGGAAAATGTAAATAAGATGGTATGAGGAAATAATTATCATTGTGGATTTTATCAAACACATCTATTTATTCATATATATGCGTCAACATTGAGTGTGGAAAATGTAAATAGGGTTCTAAAATTTTGTAGAAATTCAAGAGAGTATATCCAAGGATCAACTAAAATAAGTGATTTAGGTGTTATAGTTTGATCCATCTCATGTAGATGCTAAAACTAAAGAAGGATGGAATCCATAGGTGATTTTTACATTATGGAAAATAAAGGATGGTTTGGAATTTATTTTAGTTTTTGGGCACATGCCTTTGATTTTTGAACCGCCACTTTGCTTCCTATGATGACTAATGTGAGACATAGAGTGATAACTATAGATAAAATATTACAATAAGTACAAGTTGGATTTGAAATCATGTACCTCTTAAATCAATTTCTTTGTGTGTCTTGAATGGAAAACATAATTATAGACTATTTTTACAATCCTAAGGAAATGCACATGTCATTGAAGTATGAAAATGATAACCTTTAGGGATTTTACATCAAGAATAATTTGACATGTGTAGGTGAAACATATCTTGAATGGAGAAGTTATGTAACTACTAAAGCATGGTGATAAATTTGGTGGAAATTATATGTAAAGAGTGTTATCAAATCATACTATTAATTGGTTATATATGCTATGTTCGCTTTCTAATTTTAATACATACACATTTTTAAAAAAACTAGTAATTCAAGAGTTCATGATCTTACCTAAAATTATGCTCATGTGTGGTGAGGTATACCAAGTCTTACCAGGAATTATATATAGATATATATAATTATTAATAGGATATATATGAAGTTAGATAAATTATATTGGGAGATGAAGGTGGATAGGTATATTTTTCAATGCTTGATTTAACTTGATAGAGCATGTTCATTTTCCATATGATTTGGAAAGTTGAAGTAGATGTTAGTTGCATGAATCGAGACATAAAAATGTGTTATACACACTATCTAAATTGTGGATAAGGCACTTGCCAACTAATCAATTATAAGATTATTTTACATTATGCCAGGGCATGTAGTTCCATAGTTTGATCTCGTTATTGTAGTCAAATTTTTCAATCAAAATTTCACTACCTATTTGAAATATTTTCCATTGATTTTAATTTTTCTACTTTTTTCAATACTCTACTTCACTCTACAACTCAATGAAAAAGGAAATTCTATAGGTGAATTCATAACGAATTTATTTTGAATATGGTAAGAAGCTATATTTTGAAAGGATTCAAAGCATTGAACAAAGGAGTAGAAGATAAAACATTGAAATCTCACATATGTCACATATACCAGCTCCCCATGAAACATAATAAAAACTAACTTATAATGAGATGTCCAAACAATAATCAACAAATAAAATTAGATAGCAGAACCCAACAAAAATTATCATAAAATTTAGCCAATAAACTTCTTGCATTCAAATAAAATCCCATCAGGATCCAATATAAATTTTCATTACATTCTCCCTTTAGTGGCTCTTTATGAGGGGAAGTATTTGAACCAAATCCTTTAATGGGACTTCATTTCTTCTTTAAATGTAATAAAGACCAATCCTTATTATCATTAAGACCTGTATCAAGAGAAAAGGGTATAGTTATTTATATTGGACTTAATTCCTTACTACTCCCAAATGAACCACTTAATTTAAAATGAGATCATGTAACTCTCTATAGGAAGCATTGGGTTGCATTAATAACTTTCTCAGATTGAATTACCATAACTATGACTTCATTCATATCTAAATCTAAGCAATCCTCTATTTCAACATTATCCATAGTAATATGACTGGTAAGAGAGTCCTTCCACCAACTAGTATCCTTATTTATTTTTTACGAGTTGTAATATTTGTTTAAAATTGTAATAAAAAAACAAACATGACAACAAAAAGGAAGACCCTCATAGTCAAGGGATGGAGTCCAATAGCAATATTATACTTTTACATCAATGTTTTTTGTTAGTTCCTTGGATACATCAAGGCTAAATAAGATTTTACCAAAGATTATATGTTAAAATAAGGATGTAAAATTTTTGACTTGCTAAAACTTACCAATGGAGTTGCCCTTGGCATTAAGGTAGAGGTTTGATCAAAAATATAATAGAAGATGGGGAAGGTGAACCCAAATGGGTCTAAAATTAAATGGTTAAGTGAGATGATTGAAGTTTGGGAACCATTGCTTCGTCATAAGGGTGTGATGATAAAATCTATAAATCATATTTTGAATATTAACTTTCTCTTCAATGATATTAAAAACCATAATGAAATTTGTTTTTACTAGGGATATATTTCATGCCTACCTTGAATGACAAGATGCCACTGCTTAGAGATGCATACATGTAGATTCGATAGTTTTTTTACATATATTTTAAAAAAATTAATGATGCCCCTGGAGGAGAACCATTCCTCACACTAGAGCACTTCTTTATAATCTTCTTCATCAAAAAATATTTTTGGAGTTGAACTAGTCAGAATGAGATGCTTTAAATTAGTTATATTGAAGATGATGTTTATGAGTATAATTTATAAATTGAATGACTAATTTAATTTAATACTTATTTCATTGATAAAAAATTCTATTTAAAGTCATAAAAACATCAGAAATAGCATTGATGAAGAGCACCAAGGAAATGTGCTAAGAAAAAAATTTGTATTTAAAGTTATTGATTAAATTAATTCTTTTTATATTAATTATTTTAAATAAATGTATACCCAAAATTATATCTACCTATGTAAAATGTTCAGATAATAAAATAAAATATGGGAAAACTCTAGTTAGAAGCTATAGGTTGAGATTTTACAAACAATGGATTTTTAACTTCATTTTTTGTGGAAAACATGTTCAAAAGAGTTCATCCAAATTATCAATGGGAAGTTATTTCTTTTTGTCCTTGGGGAAGGTGTGTGTATATATAAATATATATATATATATATATATATATATATATATATATATATATGTACTATGTGATTTTGTATATTGGATTAATGGAATAGAAGCAAATGGGTGAGATCATTTTTTAGCTTCTTATATTTTTAGCACTCTTTTTTTGTGGAACTGATATTGGTATTCATACATAAGAAATCCATTAAAATTTAAAAAAATATCATAGTTTTGTGCAGCTCATGATGTCTTAATTTTCTAATTAAAAACCATGTGGATGGACTTTGTACCAATTGTAACCAATTTGATTTGGTTAAATATTTTTTAATTTTAAGGAAACCTTTTATCCTATTACGTTTATTGTTTCTACTTACTTTTTCACATGAGGAAACTAGTTTCCATGAATTTCATCTAAATCATAATTATCCACATGGTATTTTGTGTCTATTACATTATGGGTTTTACATATTCACCTCCACCATCCTCCATTCCTCTTCTATTTTCTTTCTTTATTGCTTTTTTCTGGTTTATGGTTAGAAGTACACAAAATCCCCCAAAAACCCAATATTTTGTAAGCGAGTTGCACCTCTAATACTCAAAGGAAATTAATTATCCAATCATTCTTTATCTTGTGTTCCAAAATTGAGTCATTTCCCACTGGGAAAGTCAATAAAACAATGAAAAACAAAATTAACATAGAAATTTTCAAAAAAATTGTTGATTTGGAAAAATAATTTCATCCTCAGCTAAGTGTGGTGATATATATATATATATATATATATATATATATATATATATATATATATATATATATATATATATATATATATATATATATATATATATATATATATATATATATATATATATATATATATATATAAAGAGAGGTTATAGGATTTCATTTGACACATTGACATGTATTGATTAATAAAGAGATTTTAATACATTGATAATCCATTCTAAAAGTGGCATCTAAGGGATGAAAATTTATAATGACATGAGTGTGTTCACTCTTAATTAATTTGGAGATGACAATATAAAAATAAAAATATACCTATAAAATAATTGACATAATATTTAAAAAAAATCAAAATAATTAACATAATATTTCAAATAAATTCAGATATATAAATAAAAATAAAACCTATCAAATAAAATTAAAAAAAAACTAGAGGATGGAGAAAAATAAAAATTATAGGGGAGTAATAGAAGGTAAGATGCCAAACTTATTTTCATCAAAATAAAAATTACAATGGATTTATAGAAGGTAAGATGCCAAACTTATTTTCATCAAATCTCAATTTGAATTATTTCCTAGATAGTTGACGTCTAGATTGAACTAAAACTTTAGAAGTTCTTTAGAAAATAGACTAGACAAACCACTCTTACTTTAAAAATGGAGTGCAGTAACAACCCTTAATCTTAAAATTGACTGTACTAATCCATGTTGACATTTTACAAGTACCAAAATGCATGTGATAAATTGGTTGGGTATGTGGCTCTATTCACATCCCACATATAAATACTTTATTTCATTGTTCCTTCCTATTATTTATTTTATTGTATGTATATATAATCTCTTTGCATCTTTGATGTTCCTATTTGTCACCCTTGCTCTCTCAACTTCCATTGATTTGGGGTTTCCTATATTTAATGAATTATGAAAGGCAAACATTCAACATGAGAAGCATCTCTTCATACACTCTAATTCTCTAAAATCCCATGTTTATAACTATAACCACATATGTCAATTCTTTGGTTCCATGTTCCCCATTAATAAAACACATGATCTTGGATTATTAGTACCTACCTGATACTATTATAATAATCTCCTATGTTTACTTTAATCAACCATTCCATGTCATCCAATCAAAACCTTCTATCATCTCTATGTTTACAATTTTAAAATGTCTGAGGGATCACTTTTAATTTTTTACTAGTTTTTCTAGTTATCCTTAATTAGAAATTAATTTCTCAATGTCACATCCAATAAAGAATAGTTCTTTATCAGGAGAACAATATCCATTTAAGTCATAGTTCTATGTTTTAATGTATCGATAGGAGTCTGAGTAATGGCTAGCTATGCCCTTGGTAGTAGTGTGGCACCTAAGCCATGAACATGATCATTTGAGCATACTCAATAACCTAAAAATTTGAGGGAGATCAATACAATACACACCTATTATATTTACACCTATTTTAGAATCCAACTGAATCATCATAGGCAAATCAAATACTCTCATAATCATAGAAGACTAATGACTTACTGCTATGCTCGGATAATACCTTCACTCCACTTTGAAAATGAAATGATGGGTGTATTTATAATTACAAAAGCCAAAGACCCTTCGGTCAGGTCCAGAGACATGCATTTATATCTAAAGTCTTGGTCTCTAGATGGGGTAAACAACATTTTGCATATGCACAACATGGAGAGTAAGGTGTATCTATAAAGTAAAACTTTTTTACATTTATAATTGATACATAGATAGTCAGATAGAATATTGATATCAATTCACAATTATATGGGTTGTTCATGGTTGCAAATTTGTAGGTTTATGTTTGTGTAAATGAAATAGATTTGGCTAGTTTTATTCAGTAACTTATACTATGTGAATTAATTTTTTATTATTTCATATTATTCATTATAGAACTAGAAATAAACATAATTGATTTAACTTATTTAGGAATAATGGATTTCTATTAATTTTTTAGTTAAGGGTTTGGATTAATAAACCAATATAGAATATAGTAATAAATACAATCCTTAATTGTGTAATTATTTGTCTTTTTCACCTTTCTAAAATAGAAATAAATAGGAAGAAATATAACATAGCTGGAAAATAGATTGAGACAGCTAATACAGATGTTCAAAATCATAGTGCAAGAATGTGAAGGTGGCATAAAATTGAATTGGGATTTTATTTGCTGAAAAGACAAGAGCACTAAAAAGTGGACACTTCGGTTTCTAACATTTTTGTCTAATTATAGCATTGTTTTCTGTTTTGATTTTTGGTTCTAGATTTTGATGCAGTTTGATCTTGGGGTCCTATAAGTGTTCTTGTTTCTTCACAATCACCTGTTTGTGCTATTATATGACATATTTTATTCTCAAACCCTAGATCTATCTACACACATGAATCAACAAACATATCAAAATCCAAAAAGAAGAAACTAGATTAGGGGAAGTACTAGAACCCCTATTGTCCTGATCATTTCCTACATTAAACCTTAAGCTAGGGTCTCAGATCAAATGTAATTCTCCCTTAGGGAGCGTGCATGATCAACGCACATAATAAATGTAATAATGAACTTTTGCCTAGGCCCTTCCTTGATCAAGCATGCAAATTTATGTGTGATACATAAATCTTAGCTATACTATTGACTGATTTTAATTATTTACTGTGCCAAAGTATTAAGTACCTGATATAAAATGCATTATGAAGTCCTTTATATAGGAGACTCATTATTTTGAATTTGGGAGCTTTATTTTTGCTAGCCAACATCGAAAAGATAAATAAAACTTAAGGGAGTGGATAAGAAGGGTTTGGGACCCGTTAAGTAAGAAAAAATGACTATTAGATAAAAATATCAAGTAGGACATGAGTGCTAGGAGCTGTAATCCACCAAGATTCTATTGTCTAGAACATAGAAATATAGGCTAGGAATAACACATGCCATGTCTTGGGGTTTATGGGATTATATATCAATTGACTAAAATAACAGAAAGGTGATATAAGAAATAAGACCAAGAAAAGAAAAACAAAGACATGGATAGTGCAAGCAAGGCTTGTATTTTCTAGTCGGAGTCTCTTGTGAAGAGGACTATGAAAAGACATGATATGTGCGGTTGCTTGACCAATTTAGGGTGTATACATTTGCCCCCATTTTATTCTACTGATGTAATGAAATGAAATACTAGAGTAAAATAAAGAAGAATAAAATGCTTACCTAAACCTACCTACATGGAAGTGAATGTGCTACAAGGGTCTAACTAACATCTTGGCTAGGGAAGTGGATGGTGAAATGAAAAGTGCTTGGAGAGAGAAGGAATCCATGGAGTGGATTCCCCCTATACTAAATTTGAATTTAGAATCTGTGTATCATGGAGAAGGAGGGCAATGCTTGCCCCTTATGCTGAATCTGAGTGAAGATGAAGAATGCTTAGAGGGCCAAAGTCAATGTATATCCTTTATCCCACATAAAATCATGTTATTTGTATGTATGTATAAAATATCTATGCTATGAAGAGAAAAATCTGTCATGGCTCCACTCTAAATATCTGAACTAGAACTGAGAAGTACTTGAAGTCCCAAAACCAATGTCTATCCTCTGTCTAATGCAAACTCATGTAATAAAGATCTGAGTAATACAATGGACCAATCACTATAGATAGCTATGTGGTTCAACCTAGTGACAACTTGGGTATATGAGCATAGTCTAAAAATCTATTCAATGTGCAAGAAGAGAATGGCATGTATTACCATTCCATCTATATAATCCTAAGTGATGATGAACATGAACATCTATACCATGCCCCCAAATCTAGTATGTGAGTGATGCATCTGTACAATCTAGTATTCTATATAACCACATGTGATATGACATATTTTTCCATGTCTCATGTTCAAAACTAAAGACTAAAAAATTGTGCTCTGCATTATGCCAATATTTTGTGATCTATTTCTGTAATTGTGTCATGTTATATGATGTTGTATGTGTGAGATGTATAGCATGTACATGCCCCTAAATCTAGTATATGAGTCTATATCTATATAAAAATCACTATGAATCCATCTAATCTAAACCATTGTATCTAAATAGTTTGTGTATCTATATCAAAATCACTATGAATCCATATGATCTGAACCATTGTATTTATTTAGTCTATGTACCTATAAACTAAAGGTATATCCTCTGAATGTCTTGAGTAATGTAGAGTGACCCACATAAATTAAGTTAATGTATATCTCAACTAATTGGAGATAAATATGATAATCTAAATGTTGAATGTGTAATAAACATGGTGTATCTGCTTATGAGAGTGGATGAGTATGCTAGGTAAGTGTAGAAATAGGAATAATATGAATGATGCTCAGAGGGACAAAATCTTTGATAGAAGAGGTCGAGCAAAAACTAATGACTAGTGACATAGTAATAAAAATAAGGTTGGTATGTTGTGAATAGGTTAAAAGGTTTTTTGATTGACTAGATTCTTTTGTTGAGAGTGGAACATGTTTTGATTGATGATGACCAAGGCACGTGTCTAGGTATAAGAGAAATATATATATGTTCATGGCAAAGTAGGAAAATAAGGTAGTAAAAGAGTGAAGCTAGAGTGATGTCGAAGGTATCATTGTCATGATTTTGTGGAAAGAAATGGTTCAAAAAATGGAGTAATGAGGTTCAAATTATGGGTAAAATGGTATTTTATTTTGAATGAAAAAACTAGTTAGCATAGGAAATTGGATTGAATCTTGATTCTTTTATGCATTCACTAGGTTGATATTTCAATCTTTGGAGTGTGAACAATGTCGAGGAGATGATCAGATACCATGACTTGATTTGATTAGCTATAAATCAAGGTTCAAGTTGGTGGTGATGTGACCCTAGTGAGCATCTCAAAACACTTGGTTTTTGTCAGTTTTTAGGCTTGTTTTGGTGTTCTTGAGGGCTTAAAATTAGCTTAAGAAGTTTTTTCTATTTATAGCACTCCTATCCTATAGTCTACCACTCCTATTTAGGGTTCAACACTCCTATCAAATGCTCCTATCCTTACTACATGTTGTTGTCCAAGAGATAGAATTTTTCTATGATGTTGCTTTGTTGTTTACTATTATCCTAACTTATCTTTTGATTTACTATTATTGATTGATATATGTGTTATTTTTGGTGATGAAAGGTGAGGTGTGGATGAGATAATTCCATAGGGGTCATGTGATGGAGAAATTGAGGTTGTTACCTCTATTTACTGATGAGAGAGCAATTATGGATAGAGTATGGTTGGGTCACATGTGTGACCTAGGTATAATGTAGTGGGACCAATATCTAATGATCACTTTATGTGAGAGGAGGAACATGGATACATATACTTTTTGGCTTCATACAAGGGAGATGACTATGATTTTGGAGGATGTGTATCATATACTACATTTACCAGTTAGTGGGTAGTGATATAGTACATGATGACATGGGTGCTGATGCGATTGATCATGCATCTTTGTATTTTGATAGTGTGCCCTTAGGTATACATCGAAGAGGTAGTGAATCTGATGAGCTACTATTAGTCATTATGCAGTCTAATGTTTCATTCTTGCAGAAGTGATTGACTATTTTGTTGGCATATTTTATTGATGTGAATAGGAATGGAGTATCTATTTCATACAAGATGCATAGGATTGTGTGTTGTATGGAGGTATATGGCACTATATTCTCATGGGGGATTACTATTCTAGGCCATTTATATAGGTATCTCTATAGGTTTACTTAAGATTCATTCAGTGATGTGGTGAGCATGGTGACCTTATTGCATTGTTAGGCCTATGAGTGATAGCATTTGTGTGGCTGATTGGATTACTGAGAGTAGAGTGGGTACATCCATATCCATTTAGGGAGTGGTAGATGAGTACAATGGATATTTGATCCTATTTTATGTACCATTATAGGTTGGTTTTAGATGGATTGGTGGATGGCAACATCATATAGAGGACTTATAGAAGATTTCCTAGGTGGGTAAAAGATGAAGTACAACTAAATTACATAAGGGTTAGCTATTAGATACATGACCACTAGGGTGGATTATATGATCAATTTTAGTATGATCATGTTACTAGATAGTTTGGGGTACCACAAGATGTGTCCCCAACAACATTGGTGTGGGTGAGGAGTGTGTAAGCGTCTACAAGGGCAAGAACTCCTGTGAGGCCTACTGAGGCTGAGCTCACACCATTACCTTTAAATGCAATGGATGTAATCATAGATATTATAGATGTGCATTATTTTAGATGTATATATACGTATACCATGTGGTAGGCTAGGCATTAGGGGGCTCTATTTTAGCCTAGCTATGTAGGGGATGCACCAGATTATGAGTATCATTAGGAGATCCAAATGATGGGAGGTAAGCAGTAATCACATTTGAACTGTGTATAAATTTGTGATTTAGTTTGATTTTAAATTATATACCTAATGTAGTGTCATAATATATGCATAGGTGAAGTAAGAGGTGCTTAAGATGGAGCACAGGCTAGGACAGGAGATGGAGATGATGATTACTAGGAGACAGTAATCGATGATGTGTGTTAGGAGCTATAGATGGGGGTAATATTGGGAATTTGAGACTAAGGTGATCAACTTAAATTAACTTAATCAATCCCAATTTCTTATCCAAGGCTAAAATGGTATTACCCACTAATGTTTGTTGGAATAACTTAAGTAGAATCAAAAAACTCGTATGAGATGTTAAAGCCTTCTAAAAGGATTGAAGGTGTATGAATGGATCTTCAATTCCATCAAATTATGTCAATGATGGTATTTCAAAATTCTTAGGCACTGAATCTTTGACAAATTTCTTTTTAAGAGAGTTACCATGCTAGTCATTTTCATCCATCCAAGACTTATAAGCCTTGTTTTCCAAATTAGGGAGATGTACTTGGTGTTGTAATTCACCAACTACATGCATCAAACAAAATAATCTCTTGGGATGGTATATTATTATCTTTAAGTGGCTCATTTAAAAATTAAATTTGATCATTTATTTTAGCCATGTGAATACTACATTTAGAAATTGGATCATAGGGAGGGGGTGCACTCACTTGAACCTTTGGAGGATTGGTAACTTGGACCTTAATAGAAGGATGTGGGCTATAATTCTCTTTGGTTGGAGGGTGAGAAATATCTGCTACTATAGTATGGGATGGCTTGGAAGATTAATTGGTATCTCTAGTATTTATTTAATCACATTCTAATTAAATATAAGATACGATGTTATCATTGACATGTGAAACATTTAAAATATAATCATGCATAGAATTAGGAGCAACATTTTTTAATGAATTATGTTTGAGAAAAGTGAGAGAAGAGTTATAAGAATGAGATGCATTTACTTCTTCACTATATTCATAAGAGTCATCATTATTCCATGCATTATCACAATTAGAATTTTGTTCATTTGAAATAGGAGGAGTAGAAGTATCACTTTCATATTCACTCTCATTGTCATATTCATTTGCATGTTCACTATCATACTCATACCACTTCTATTATCACTAGGGAGAGGGGTAAGAGAAGATGTTAATTATTTTCTAATATGTAATAAATTATCTTGTGAAATTGGAATACTATGTGTAACTATGTTATCTTTTAATGGAGTGCATGCATTATTTTAATTTACAATATGAGAAGTACGAGTAAGAGAGTTATAATTTAAACATTCTTTTGTCATTTTTTGAGATGACAAAGTAGAGTTAAGAACATGAGATGTATCATTCTAATTATGTATTGGAAATTTGATTCTATTTCATTTATATTAATTTAATTTAAACATAAAAGTAGCGAAAGAGAGGGAGAAACTAGGTTTAAATGCAACCAAATTATCACCAATGAGAGGTTTACTTAGAATTTCTTGACTAATTTGTACATTGGATGTATTTTACATCAGAGATTTTAACTTTCCCATTTATTAAAATTATTTTCTTTGGAAGAGGGAAGAAAAGAGATAAGTCTGAGAGAAGAAGATGCATCTAATTTTCTTCACTATCACTTTCATATGCATCATCTTATTCCTCATTACAATAATAGTAATTGTATTCATTGTAAATGAAATCATTTTCTTCATTTTTTGATAATATGCAATTTTGCAAATCTGTCCATTCATTGACATAATTATGAGAAAAAATAGAAATTTATCTATAGGATGAGAGGGAAGAATTACCTTAGTGGTCATTTTATTGATTTCACCAAACATAGTATGTAAAAGTACTATTAATAAAATAAATGCAAGAATTACTAGTAACATAGATATTTTCAAAATACTTTTGACACTCAAAACAATTTGCAAAAAATTAAAAAAAATTATTTTAAAATTTTAAGGGAGGAAGGCTTGGGGTTTGAGGACCTAGTTTTGAAATCTTAGGGTTTTGTGTTAGATTTTTAGAAATTTGAAATTATTGGAATAATTTGAATTATAAAATAAATTTAAATATAATAAATGTACAAAAATTTATACAAAAATCAAAAATTTGAAATTGAATTTTTGCACAAAAATGTGAAGGAAAAACCTAATGGTGCTTAGGTTTTAGATTTGTTTGAAGTAAGTTAGGATCACTAAATGATTTAACTTATTTGAGAATAATGGAGTTTTATTCCTATTTTAGTTAAGGGTCTAGATTAATAAATTGGTACAAAATATAGCAATAAATACAACCTTAATTTATACAATTGTTTATCTTTTTTACCTTTCTAAAAATAGCAATAAATAAGAAGAAATATAAATTAACTACAAAGCATATTAGGATGGCTGAAACAGAGGTTGCAAATGTTTATGTAGGACTAGGAATGTGTCGTAAACTAGAATCTAGCTTTCGTTCAATGAAATGATAGGAATGCTAAAAAATAGACACTTTGGTGTCTGAAGTTGTCCATTTTAATTTTTGGTTCTGCATTCCCATATAGTTTGATCTTGAGGTCCTATAGTTATCTAGGTTTCTTAACAATCACCTATTTTTATTGTTGTATGACCTATTCTCTTCTCAATCCCTAGGTCTATCTACACACAAAACAACAAACATATCAAAATCTAAAAGGAAAAAGAACTAGGTTAGGGAAAATCTGATTGCACGATCTAGAACCCCTATTGTCCTAATCACTGCCTACATTAACCCTCAAGCTAGGATGTCAGATAAAATATAGTTCTCCCTTAGGGAACGTGGTAATCAATGCACATGGTAGATGTAAGAACACACTTTTGGCTAGGCCCTTCCTTGATCAAACATGCAAATCTATGTGTGATAAATAATTTTGAGTTATACCATTGACTGATTTTAATTATTTAGTGTGCCAAAGTATTAAGTGCTCGATATAAAATGTCTTATGTAGTCCTTTACAAAGGGGACTCTTTATTTTGAATTTGAGATATTTATTCACTCTAGCTAGCATCAAAAAGATAAATAAAACTTAAGGGAGGGGATAAATTTTTTTTGGGACTTGATAAGTAAGAAAAATGACCATTGGATAAGAGAACTGAGTAAGACAGAAGCATTTAAAACTCTAGTCACAAGAATTCTATTATCTGGGACTTAGAAAAATAGGATGAGAATGACATAGGCCAAGTCTAGGGGTCTTTGGGGGTATATATCAATTAATTGAGACTACGAAAAGGTGATAAAAGTGAGAAACAAGACCAAGACAAGTAAAACAAAGAGATGGCTAGTGTGAACAAGGCTCGTATTCTCCAATCAAAGTCTCCTATGAAGAGGACTGTGAAAAGACATGATATGTGTGGTTGCTTGACCAATTTAGGGTGTATACAACAACCATGTTTGAATGTATGTTGAAATGAAATTAAAGAGCTTGACATTTGATTAGTTTTTTAATGAATAAGTTATATTTAATAGAACATTTTCATTACATCAAATCTTGTTTTATGAAATTTGGATGGCATTGTATTGCTAGGTCAATACATTAATCATATGGTGTGTGTAGGATAGATGAATCAATTCAAGTGGATTTTACTAGTTGTTAGTGGGTACTTTCAGAATAATGTTTGCTTTCCACTGCCTATCATTACAGTTTCCTATCTCTTGGTTTTTTTAATCCCAATTGTTTAAGCAAGGAATAAGGGCCTAAAAACAAGATGAAAGCTATATTATGTTATTTTTAGTACATTATTTACAGCTATTATCAAATGTTAACTTCATCTATCCACGCTTCTTCCAGGTGGTTGGTTTTTTATTTCCTATATTTTTCAATGCTGAAACACGATCCAAACTCTAGTGCAAGAGTAGGTACTAATGGCGTTCCACAACACTTATTCACATTCCTAATGAATGATATCTATTATATTTATTCTTAATAAAATGGTGATAATTTTTTAGAGATTTTGAGTTCTTGGATTAAATACATGCCCAATATTATATATTATTATGAATGCGAATAATTAAAAATGGTGATAGTTATGTCTAGATTTAGGGTTATGAGCTTCAAAAAATGGTAATAGTCTTAAATTTAAATTATTGATAAATTAAAGAAACTACAATGGATAATTATCATAACATAATTATAATATAGAAGTATATATATATTTATCTTTTATAATCTTAGTTATATACTTTAATAATATAATACGATTTATTATTATATAAAGTTGTTAATATAAATATTATTTTGATTTTTAATGTTTTTATGAATTTATAAATATTTATTATATTTCCATTAATATGAAGTTATTGTAAGATAATTACAATTATATGAATAATAGAAAATTGAATCAATGTATTCAGGGATAATTGCTCGGAAGAAAAATGTCCTCTGAAAGTGAAGGGCAGAAAAATGAATATGAAGAACAAAGGAGAGAGCAAAAAGTAGATTACCTATCAGGGCTATGAAGAGAAGATAAAATGATGATATTATTTAACAAAATGCAATAGAGCATGAATGGAAGCCCAGACCAAGGCTACACCAAACTAAATTTATGATGGTTTCTAAGATTGATATGTTGGGTAGAAAAGATATTGATAGTCAAGAATTTTGAAATGTAAAAAACCAAGATTAAGAATAACTAAAAAGATATCTTAAAATAATTAACCATGGAAAATAAATGGATTATTTTATATAGAAGAAATAGAGTCTAATTTTTGTTATGAAAGTTTATATGAGAAATAAAAAATAACATTTGATATAATTATTACATATTGTAATCAAGGCCAAACTACATCTTTAATTGGATATGATAATTAAAAGAATGATAGGAAAGAGAAATTTTATTTTATTGGAGGGATTAAATTAGCACTTCTAGAGTTATCAAAACCACAATATTTCCTTCTTTTTCTACTTGTTCTAGCTAAAGTTGAAATATTTAACATTGGTGCATCAACAATACCTACAATTTTATAAATACAAATTTAATTTTTTTTTTTAAAAAAAATAGAAAAACTAAGTTTAACAAGTTTTTAAGAAACAAATTAATATATTAGATATATATTAATTGATGAGATGAGCTCTATAAATTACAATATTTGAAAATATAAATTCTCAACTATGCGAAGTATTTAAAAAAACTGTTGATATGTGATTGGTTGAAAGGGCTAAGTTTTTTTAATCGGATTTGGAACAATTTTCTAAACTAATAGTTCTCATAGGACCACTCTCCAACTTCTCCAAACTGTTACGTGACATGAAAAGCGAAAGTTTGAGATCAAGTTGAATGATAGCTCTGTAGAATAGCCAAACGATGCAGTGTCACCTCCAGATGACGGACAACAACATGAAACGCACACTTTTTTAATCGTGAATGAAAGAACTCAATCGGCGAGTTTGTAGTAGACAGCGTGAAACGCAACATTTTCTATTCAGTAGACAAATTTGATTTGAATGATCAACTGTTTCACAATTTAGGATATATACACTGAATCGGCGAGATTATAAGATAGAACTGTAGAAAAGTAGAGCAGCCCACGAGGCTAGCCTGATAACAACAAAAGTAACGAAGCTTTGTCGTGGAATAGTACAACGATGTCTTCAATCAAAGAGCTGTGGTGGACTGAACTGTGAAATTCATCTAACACGCGATTCAATATCAGTCATTGATTTGGAACACATGGCGTCTTGGTTATTAGTTTCTTGACGCAAGCCCAACAAGAAATTATTTAAATAGGACCTCAGATCAAAAGCATTAATCAGTTCTGGTCATCTATATGTGTTTCACATTTCATTCTTACCCTGTCATTTTCACTTCTCTTTGGCTTTCAACAAAATTACAAATGGCCATTACCGTTGTATAAATGAGAAATATTGATGGAGAAGACAGGGAGGCCATCATGGATAAAATAGCAAAGGGATGTGAGACTCCTGGATTCTTTAAGGCAAGCACATCTTTTACTTAGATTATATCCATATGCTTCCGTTTTCTATAGCATACTAACAGTATATGTTTTTATTTTTATAATTTCAGCTTGTAAACCATGCCATAGACCGCGGTCTTATGGAGAATGTGAAGAAGGTTTGCTCAGAGCAATATAAACTTAACAGAGAGCAAAATTTCATGGATTCTTTACCCGTAAGGTCTCTGAACAACGCCATTGCGGTAGAGGTGAAGGGTACCAATGTTGACAAGATTTGAGAATTTGGACCGGGAAGATGTTTTTCAAGTACACGAGATGCGTGATACAAATTCCTGGCCTTCCGAGCCCAGAGATTTCAAGTACGTTCAATCAATTGTCGTATTACTCTACTTGAATTAAGCAGAAAAACATAATCTGACAGTAATATTTACTAATATTGCATTGAAATAATCGAGGATGTTCCGCAGCCAGATATTCGCACTCAGAAAAATTGCTGGGGATAATAAGCCTAAATTTGGGGCTGGAGAAAGGGTACGTGAAAAAGGCATTTGCAGGTAAAGAAAAGCCATTCTTTGCACCAAGGTGAGCCATTAACCTCCCTGCCGTAGACCTGACCTGATCAGTGGCATCCGTGCAAATACGGATGCGGGCGGCCTCATTCTTTTATACCAAGATGACGAGGTGCTCGGGCTTCAGGTTCTTAATAATGGCAGTTGGATTGACGTACAGCCGCTGCGATATTCAATAGTTGTCAACACCGAAAGATCAGCTGGAAGCCGTGAGCAATGGAAGATATAAAAGCGCATGGCATCGTATTCTGCCCACCAAGTATGGCGTCGTTTTATAACCCGTCATATAATGCAGTGGTGAGCCCTGCACCTCAGCTTACTAATGTTAATCGGTTATGAATCGTCTTGTTATCCACAGTATTTGTTCGGCGACTACATGTGACTTTATATTCAGCAGATATATGAAGAAAAAGAGCTACGGTTCGAAGCCATGAGAGTGTCGAATGAGTCACTCTCCTGCTATGGAGGGGGACAACGATTTTATACGGGAAGCATTTCACGACTCGTGGCAGGAAGTGTTTTCACAATAATGTTTTGTATGTTTTTGACTTTTCAACAATTCCGGAATACTAAAACATATTAGTTATTTATCTCGTACATTTTCGAAGAATATATTGGAATGATTTGTGAAGATAAGTATATTACACATTTCACTGCTTTGGTAACTTTAGTGTTGAAGCGATTGAAATATTTTGCAACTTCTGTTGACAACCATGTAAAACTATCGCAAAGCTTAATCCTTCATGACGTAGGTATCTTTAATATGTTTATATAAAATCTCAAAGTTAGTTTGAATTATAATTCTATGGACACTTCCATTATCGTGTGAATGGAATCAATTGGTACCGATGATATGTTCGGTGTACTAGGAATTCGTGAGGTAAATCCTTTGCACCTTAAACATGCACTTTATAATTATTGTTTAATAATATTAAGGAGTAATTTGATAGATTTATTTAGAAAGTGACTTTCAAATTCAATGTGAATCATCATCATTCTTTATATTTGAATGAAATATGAGCTGAAATAAAATTATGAAAACATGTTTTATGTTAAACGAAATAAATATATAGAATAAATTTATGAAAATAAGTATCGTGGATGATTTATAGAAATATTTGGTTATTTTTTGAATACATGTGTTGAAGACAAAAGTATAATTGTATAAATAGATTTTTTTTTTAATATGGTCTAAAAAATAACATAACTATTTTCTTTACATCTTGAATTATGTCGAAAGACTTTTTGGGTCTTTTACATCTTCGACCAACATAAATATTAGTGGATGATAATCCTAAATTAATTGATCGATCTCACATGAAAATGTGAGCGTACCTTTGGGGAAGGTCATGGCATATGTTAGGATATAGATCAAAATTATATTAAATTATAAGAGGGAACATATTATCGTCATTGTGTTGTGGATAATTTTTATAATAATTGACTAAATCCTTCCACTTGTATTTTTAATCTTTATCATAATCATTTAACTAATTTATAACTTTGATAAAAATTCCCTTAATTTTACTTTCACAATTTTTTTAATTTCTATTTGAATATTTTAATGTGTAATGCTGTGGTTACTTTTCTCTATTTTCTAAATATATAAAAAAATATTATAACAATGTTTCCTTCGATAAAACATGTGGATTCCATATTATTTCATTTCCAATAATTTAATTTTTAGGTGTTATAAGTTTTTTTCAAAACAAAATGTGATGAACTACTTCCCAACACACAAGAAAATATCAACCTTTTATCAGGTCCACTATTTCATTAGGTTTTTCTTATTGGTAATAATTTAATTTTTTAAGCTCAATCATCTAGCTTGCTGCAATTTATAAGACCTTGCAGATACCATTTTGAAGGAGAAGGCAAGGCCTAAAAGGTTTTGGATCATTTTGGATAGTTCTTGTATTTTATGTTTTTTTTTGAGGAGTTGGTTTCATTTTCAATCTCTGTGGGTTTTTGCCTTCAAACCCTATTTTGGATATATTTTGGTTGTTGTTGGGATGGATGCAATCCCTTATATTGTTTTAGGTATTTTTTTCAGACTTATGATGTTATTTGGGTTTTTAGAACTTGTTTGATTATTAATCTTCTAAGATCTAGGGTCCCTAATTTCAAAACTCCCCCCTTTACCCTTAATAAAAACAATTATGTAATGTTTGGAATTAAGATCTAGGGTCCCTAATTTCAAAACTCCCCCCTTTACCCTTAATAAAAACAATTATGTAATGTTTGGAATCCATTACTTATTTAAATAAAGGTATTAGTTTTCTTATAATACTATATTTCAACAGGAAACTACTCTAATATGAACATGTGAATAAATGAAATCATAAATGTTCTAAATTATACAAAATTGTAAGGGAACTAATCGAATAAATATATAAAATGATGCCCATTCAGCATCCAACAAAACATAAAATAGTGAGATACTATCCCCTTACTTAAATTATCAAAAGGAAAATAATTAGTCTAAAATATTCTCATCATGATTGGTAAAATCTTAAACCTAGTAAAGCACCTATCATCTGGGAATTAAGACACAGAGGAATAACACCAACAGTACGGCACCATTTTAATTTAATTTATTTATTTATTTATTTTTTAATGACAACATCTTCAAAGGCTCATAACTAAATAAGGCACCACTCTCATAGGAAAAGGATACAACTATTACAATCTGAGGAGTCAAAAGAACCACATCTAATCTGAAATTCTCCCCTCTTACTAGTTGATCTTTACCGGTGCTCCCCAACTATTCCATTAATCTAAGCATCTTATTGGCATAACATTCTACTGGTAAAAATTTAATTATATATGTGTTTATTTAATCTAACTTTGTTTTTCTGAAAGTGCTACTATCCACCAAGCACAAGTATTCTAAGGCATGAACCATTACACAATCATACCAACTTAGAGAAGATTACCGCTATAGCATTATTTGGCTTCCTATCTAGTAAAATGAATACAAAACTAACAATTATATTTCTATTCACAATAGATTTAAAATTTAATATATTCTAATTTTGAACAGTAGGAAGTATTAAAGACATAAGTGTGTAGAGCTAAGATTTGTAACCAATACATAAAATTTTTACTACCCTACACGCCCTACCAAGTATAATGGAACCAAATCAAAATGAATTGACCATTGAATAAAAATCACCATTATAAAAAATAATTGGTAAATATAAAGAAAACACTAATATAAAATTAGGCTAGTCAATTGAGATAATGCATGCCCCTGAAAGGAGTACAACCTTGCCCAAGAAAACAAATAGATTATTTGTGAGTCAAGTCCTTTAAAATATTGCCATCACAAAAATCTTATCAAACCCCTCAAGGTGTAAATTATCATTAATCATTTATTCAAATGAAACAAAAATTATTTAGAGGCTTATGGGCCAAACTAACAAGATGGATTATGAAAGGAAAACAAAATCAAAGTTGCTTGCTTGCCTACCATTCTCATTCACTACTGTGCCCACTCATAAAAAACTTTAGCTAAACCATTTTTAACTAATTTACATGCATGAATATGAAGAATAAAGAAGGCCTAGAATGTTCTACCCCATTCCAAAGAGGGCTCCACATTCCATTTTAAAAAAAAATTAAAGCATGCAGCCTTAGATGATTTAACCCACTAATTCTAATATCCTTATTTTTTGATTTAATTATCATTATTTTATTATATTTATATGTTTTAGTTACACACACACACACACATACACTTAATTTTCATATTTTTCTAAATTTATTTATAAGATATCTCGTCTTCTCGAAATAATATTCCATCATGCCCTGCATTGGAAGGATAACAAGTTGCCTTACATTGGAAGGACAAAAAGCTATCAAAATTGATATTATATTCATTGCTCTTTAATAATGAATAAATATTTGTTTGGCCTTTCATAAAGATATATTAATTTTAAATCTTGGGAAAATATTTTTATTTCCTCAATTAGCAAAGCATTGAACTTTCATAAACCTCTTTTAGCATTTCAAGGAAAATTTATTCACAGATGCCAAGTTAATAAATTATATGCTTTTACTGAAGCTCTCACCACCTTATTAATTTGACTCAATACATGTGCCAAGGTATTATTATTATTATTATTATTATTATTATTATTATTATTATTATTATTATTATTATTATTATTATTATTATTATTATTATTATTATTATTATTATTATTTTATTTTTTTATTTTATTTTCTAATATGATATATTTAAATCATCACTAAGGTATGATGTTTTGATATATATATATATATATATATATATATATATATATATATATATATATATATAATATTTGATTTGTTTCTCTTTTTTTCTAATATAATATATTTAAATTATTCTCAATGCCCATTTTAATTACCTTAAAGGAACAAGAGATTTAGTTTAAGTCCTTAATAAGGGTAAGTAACATTATGATAGTGTTATTATTCAACCATACCAAGACAATGTTTCTTTATGCAATTCCATGATCGAGTATAAGCGTTCCTTGTCTAAGACATAAATAGATCATTCCTTGATCGAGACATAGATAGTGTGATCAAGGTTAGCACATCCCCTGATATCATATTCATAATGTCTAAACATAAAACATTACCAGATATTTAATCAGAGAGTGATGTTTGCTATACAAGCTAACTCCTCTAGCTAAAGCCTTTTATACTCACTAATGAGGAGATTGGCATTGGATGGTATAGAATTCAACATATTTTTGATAAACAACTAGATTTATGAACAATAAGTCCTTTGAAGCATTCTATTAAGATTCACTCATCATAGGTACTTATTATGCACATTTTCATTTATCAATCCTTGACCGATCCAGAAGAGTTATGATATAATAAAATTCTTATGAAGAGATACCAATCAACCATTTCCAATAATCTTCCAATCATCACCATCTCTTAATCCATGGTAAAAAACATGCAACTAATAGTGACTAATTGCATGGCCACAACCACAATGTCAATAGACACCCACCCTTTTCTTTATCATAAAAAGGCCAACTAAAGATGATTTTTTATGATCATAAGATCCATAATGTATCATTATAAGAGGTTCAAAATAACCTCAAATCATGCTCACACATGTTCAAAGGGAAACAAGGCTATGATAAAGATGATTTCCTCAACAGGCCTTGTGTCATGGAGCGAGGCATGACAAAATTTGATAAAATACTACACCCACCTACTATATACAACTACAAGGATTAGCTCTCATAGGTTCCCATGGCTTAGGGCAAGAAGGAAATTTAGAATTACCCCTTGAATGATTAATAGACCATTACTATTACTAATTTGATACCAATGTAATTAATTTAATGATTTTATATAAAGAATAGATTTATACTCTGATCATAAGAGCCAAATACATAGATAGATAATATTTAATCACACTAATATATTGTATATTTTTATATTAAAAATGTATTCAAAATAATACAACTTTTTAGAAACTATGAGAAATTATAAATTTTTGAGTTATGAGTGTAAAATTATATTTGAATAGAATTAAATTTTGTTAATAAATCATTTTTTTGATAATAATAACATACAAGATTTTATTTTTAAATGTAATTAAGGAGATAATGGAAGTTATGTGAAACTAGACATGGGTGAAAATAGGTGAGAGAGTGAAGGTGTCAAGTGAGAAGTAGATGAATTATGTGCTTTATCTAGAAACTAAACAGAAAGAGGGGTGTTAATTTGTTTAGGTAGCCTCCTCATCCAAAAACACACCCAAATCTAATTCTTCCCACTCAAACCCACCATGATTCAATCTATCTTCGAGTTTGGTAATGAAGAGACTGAAACATTGCTAGAGAAGGAAAAATGATGCTCACGTAGAGGCATTATATGTATATTTGTCATCATATGGATAAAAATCAATCTTCCTCATGCATGGATCTCAAATAATTCACAACCTCTTATGCAAGGTCAATTTTGAATCTACCCATGGGGAAAAAATAATTTATAGAAGAATTTGACTATTTTAAGGACAAATAATTGATTCAAAACTAATAGTGATATTTGGATAACAATCCCATAGTGATGATACCATGGTTTCCACATATCAAACCCCTTACTAAACCTTTCAATGTTAACCTATTTGTGTTTCTCTTACACATCAAACCCTTACTGAACCTTTCAATGTTAAACCCATTTGTGTTTCTCTTGACTACCCCCTCCCAATTTCTACACTAATCTTTGCATTAAGGTGATATGTAATACCCTAGGATTGTTTCTAAAAATTGGCTCAACCACTTCATTATATTATCACACTAACTTTTCTATAATACTAGGCAACATAGATAATTTTAAGAATAATCTTGTAAAATTAGAGTTAAAAGTGGTAGATTGGTTGTGGACTCAGACTTTGAGTATGAAGTTTTGCCTTTTCACTACCATTATTATTTTTTAACTTGGCATTTGTCCTCAAAATACATAAAATCCAAGAAGAAGAAGGAAACCTCTTGATGGAATGATTTTCTTTTTATCCTACTTATTGTGGAAAGGCATAAATAAGATAGGATAGTAACGAACTCTTATTCATAAGATTCAAACCTCTTGAACCAAAGGAAAATAATTATGGTAAAAGGGATCCTTATAATTTCCAAGTGGAGGGAAACAAAATGGGAGTTTTAGAAGCTACACCTAAATTGAAAATATGTAATGGAAGTTACATCAGAAAATAAAAAATGAAATAGGTATCCCTTTTCCCTTGATTCAAATCGGGATGACAAGGACAAATAGACTATGGTGAGAAGAATGAGGAAAGGAATACTTAACAAAGGCCCATTCCCTCTTGTAGGGCTAGTTGAAGTAATTTCAATGCTGAAGATCCACTTAAGCTAGATCGGAAATTAGTATAAGATAGACAAAAAATCATTCCATCTAAGAGGGATATTAGAAGTAGTTTTCAATGCTAAAGATTTGTTAAATGCTGGTGCAAAATTAGAATAAAATAGGTAGACATTTTTTTTATTATTTGTTCTATTATGTAGGTTCTTCATTGCCTATTTTTTTATTGGGTATTTGGGTAACCATTATTTTTACATTTAATGACGTGTCTCATAAACAAATAGAGTAGGTGTCGTGGGTGAGTTTTAACATTTTATATTTTCTCCATTATATAAGGATCCAGGGCCTTTCAAAACCTAAATTTTAACCCTATAAAATAACAAGTAGAAAATCTAAAGTATTTTATGCATGCCAAATATATAAGATAAGATTAATTAAAAATCTATTTGAACTATAATTAAATATTATGAAATTTCATTTCCCCATACCAAAAACTTATTCCCAAAATATGTATTGTATATATCTTCTTTGTTTAGTGTATATTTTTTATTTTTTGGTTCAAGTAAAATGATATCTTTTTACATTTTTAGTAGCATAATAAATGTAGCGAGATGCTTATTATATTTTTTATTATATTGTTTGAAATTGTTAAATCGATTAATTTACATAAATTATATGATTTTGTCTATTTAATCAAATCTATTACCTATGAAAATTTTCCCTTCTGAAAGAAGTATTTTCAATTGATGAGATTATACTATCAAAAAATAATGATGTGAAACATTTAATAAAATTATTCAAATACCTAAAATATTTAATATGAATAAGATAATCACATCCCATTAAATAGAGACTCAAAATATTATTTATCTATAATGTAAATTTGGAAAAACATATGTTTGAATGCACAAAACAATAGATGTCTTAATTTATGTCGTTTGTATTTGTTTCTAAAATGAAATATTGTGAAATATATTCTTGAATCCTCAAAACAATATTTAGAAGACATGTTTAAAAATATGTAAGAAATAAAATTTGCCTTGGTTTGATATTTTCTTAAGAATATTAAAGTTATTGAAAATATACCAAATTTGGAATGCATATTTCAAGACATATAATAAATAAATAAGGTTTTTCATTTGATATTTTATTAATATTATTAAAGTTATTTAAATATATATTTTTCATATAATAAATGATGTAAATATAAATATTTATATTTAATTTTATCAAGTTTATAATGTTGCATGTGTTGATGGTCTAACAACAATAGTAGTAATAGAACACGAGTACAAATACTTGATAAAACTACTTTCATAAAAAACTTCTCAATTTTGCATGTGCTACAAGAAATTTTTTAAAATATTGTAATTAATAAATTTGACATAAGCTAACAACATTAGTAGTATTAGAACACTAGCACAAATACTTGATAAAACTACTTTCATAGAAAACTTCTCAATTTTGCATGTGCTACAAGACATTTGAAAATATTGTAATCAAAACATTTGACATAAGCTAATTATCTCATTTTTTGAGATTTTGGTTATGTTACCATTACCAACAATCAATTTAATCAAGCATAGTTGATGATTTATTGTTGTTTTAGTGTTGTATTTCCTAAATTTTTAGTTCTGTCAATTTTTTTAAAGATTCTAATTAGTGTTTCACATTTATATATGTATTTTGGGATTGAAAAAATGTAACTTAATTATTAGAGGGTTCAAAGTTATCGTCATTGTAGTTTATTCAAAATTACATTACATATATTTTATAACTCAAAATTTATTTGTATGATCAAAACATTATAAAGAGCTAAATATTATTTTATTGAATAAAAACCATAAAAAAATCCTTAACCATTTTTTTGTTTGAATATTTTTAATAAATTGTCAAATGAAACAACTTTGGAGTTTTTTGTTAATTACATCAATTTCATTTATTTATTTTATTTTTTTTTTTAAAGAAAGAAAAAGGAATTAAAAAATATACTAATATGTTTGAATTTTATGAAATTGAGGTTTAATGGTATTTATATTAGCGTTAAATTTACATACTATTTATTTAATTAACATTTGTTACAATTTAAAAAAATGAATAATTTAAAGATATTTATAAAATTTAGTAGTTTATTTCTTTAGTTTTGATTTTTTTAGTTTTTTATATAAGTTAAAGTTATAGAAAGATTACACAATTTATTCATATTTTGTCTAGATTTAAAAATTAGAATATTTAATATTTCAATCATTATTAATATTAATAACATATTTTTAATAATGTTTATATTTAAAATATTAAACTAATGTTCATCAAATATCAGATTCAATCTAACCATATATATATTTAAAAAAAATAAAATCAAATACTTCTGTACCCTATTTTGAATATGATGGTCAAATTTAACCACCTCACACCCTAATTTAAAAAGAAAGCAATTCGTGACGTTGAAAATTAATATTAAAATTGTTAAGTTTTATATAGTTCATCATAATTTTATTCAAATCATTTCATTTGAAAGTATTTATAAGATTGTATGAAACATATAAAAATAATATATGGGAAATTTGGATGGACTATTGAATGGTTTAGTTTGACCTCCTTGAATAATTTGAATGCTGACTAGTAATTCGGGACATTTACAAAGATACTAGTTTAAGAGCTAGATTATGCACTGTCAACCTAGATCATTTTTGAGTCATAAAGTACATTATAATAGTGAATAATAATATTTAATTGATACTAATCAATTATCTCATTAAATAAGAACTCAATCAGTGAGATTACAATAAAAACATCCTTCCAAAACACTACAAACAAAACCAAAGAAATTTTTGGGTCATGGAATGGTACGACTCGAGACATCTTGGATTAAACTAGTAAACTAATCTAACACGTGATTGATCAGTCAAAGAGACGTGCTTTAATGAATTAGGAAAATATGTTGAAGATGAAAGGATATATATACGACCTCAGCTTAAAATAAATCATAGGTACTCTTTTAGTTTCCTACTTTTAATCTATTTGTATATAATATCAAATTTGGTTTAAACAAGAATTGTAAGGACACTTTCAGCCTTAAATTTATGAATGGAATATATTAGTGTGTTATAATATGTCTAATGAAGTGTGAATGCTAAAGATAATGCATTTTATATAATTATTGTCGAACTCAAGTAGAAATGCATTTCATTGGTTAAAATTTTTCATAATGAAAGTAAAATTACAAAAATATTTTAAATCTTATATTTATATGAGTTTATTTTTTAAAATTTTAGTTAATATTATTATGGCATAGCCGATTCAATTATTGATCAAATTTTTTTTGCAAAGAATATTTTGAGTAATATAAATTGAAGAACATATCTACTTAATTACATTGGGACACACATAACACACTGTCATACATCTTTAACAATATTTTGTCACCAATGTCAGCTTCAATATACAGTCAATTTTTTTGCATTAATACAAACTCAAAATTTATAATATTATATCATATACAATTTACAACTCAAAATTTATACATATAGTTTTAAAAAAATTAAACATTAAATCTTATTTTACTAAAAAAAAAAAAATTAATCAAAATTATTTATTTTTTGGACATATTTGTAACATGATGAGTTTGAGTGTAAGTATAGGCTTGAATAAAATCAAGTAATAAAATTTAAAACAATCATAATTTTGGAATTTAATGTTAACCACATCGATTGCATTTAATTTCGAAAAAAAAAAAGGTGGGGGGGCGGGGGGGGTGTGTGGAGGGGAATTCAAGAATATACTATTAAGTATAAATTTTATGAGTTTAGAGTTTAATGGTGTTTATCTTAACATTAAATTTATATATTATTTACTTAATTAATATTTCTTACAATTTAAATATAAATATTTTTAATAATGTTTAGTAATTTGTTTATTTAATTTGAAATTTATTATCATTTTATGTCAATAAATTGAGGTTATAGGAAAATTACATAATTTATTATTATTTTGTATAGATTTAGAAACTATAATATTTAATATTTATTTGAATATTATTATGACACATTTTAAATAATATTTATATCTAAACATATATGAAAAATTAGACTAATGTTTATGAAGTGTCATAAAATCCATTTAGTCATTTCTATTTTTTTAAAGGATTAAATACTTTTTATAAAGAAAAGCCTTCAAAATGAATCAACGTAATTTGTTTTTACTTTAAAATAAGTAATGTTACACTTTATATACTAAGTTAGGAAATTAAAATAGTTTGATACAATAATTTATGAAAATAAAATTTAATAATTATTTGTAAATGGGAATAATCAAATTTAGCATGTGAAAAAATCATTTTTATGATTGAATTTGAAATATTAATACAATGAATTATAATAAGTTAATAAAATTAAATGACACTTATTTCTATGTTCTATTTTATTCTAAGCAAAAATTATATTTCATATTAGAGTAGATGATAGATAGGTGTCTGTAGGGTTTGTGTTTAAATTTTTGTCCACACAACCTAAATAAATATTTGTATCACCAAATTAATTTTTTATTACATGAATTGGTATAAATTATGAACATATATACTCATCATTATATTTCCACATTAATTTTATGTGTACCAATTTATCTCTTAGTTCAAGCTATTAATATTGTATAAATCAGAGTAAGAAATTATTATGGTCTAAAAAAATATAATATATTTTCTATTTACATCTTGAATTATGTCAAAATATTTTTTTGGTCTTTTGTATTTTGGATCGACAAATATATCAATTGATAATAATCATAATTTAATTGTTCGATCTCACATAATCATGTGAAATACATTTTCAAGAGAGTTTGTCTACCATATTTATGGTTATATATCATAATTGTATTCAACTATGAGAACTAAACTATTGCATAACTGTAGTGCTCTACTACTACAAAACAAACTAATAACAATGTGATACTAATGGCTACACTAAAATTCTACCTTTATTTCATTGTTTTTACAAATATACCTTTATTCATTGGTGAGTAAATCTCTTACATGTGAATTTATTGGGCAGTACTAGAGTTGAATCTAGTGGTTCAAGACTTGTTATAGAATATAGTGGCACTATAACTAAATATGTTTGCTCTTCCCATGAAATACTGATTCTTGACAAGCTTTAACACATCCTGATTATCATAGAAAAGAACTAGTGGAAAATCTTTAGGAATGTCTATGTCAGACAAAATGTGATGTAACCAAATTACTTCAAACATAGCTCCTCAAGTGGGATGGTATTTTTACTTTATGGATGAGAGAGAAAAAACATATTTCTTCTTACTAATACATGAAATTAGTCCAGATCTAAGATGAAAAATATACCCTGAGGTTGAGTTCTTATCATCAATAAATTTAGCATAGTCTAAGTTTATGTAACCCTAAAAGAAGAAATTCAAGTTCTTATATTTTAGACCATAATCAACTATACCTCAAACATATATTAATATATGATTTATTGTAGCACAATGACATTTTTTTGGCTTTGCATGAATCTCAAAAGATAGTTGACAAACAATCATATGTTTATTCTGGTATAAGTCAAGTAAATGAGACTCCCAACAAACTGTCTCTAGTGAGTTTCATCTAACTGAGGTGACTCCTAAGATCAGGGTAGTTTTAAACCTTTCCCTATCAGAGTTGAAATTGGTTTACAATTTGTTATCCTATATATATCAAAGAGCAACTTGGCATATTTCATCTATGAGACAAAAATATGATTCTTCTTTTACCATATCTCCAAGCTAAGATAATAATGAAGTATCCCTAAATCTATCATGTCAAAGGATTTTTTAAAATCATTATTTAATTCTTGAAAAAGATCATCTAAACATCTTGTAATCACAAGATCGTCCACATACAAAACCAGAATGACAATATTTGTATGTACCTTCTTGATATACAAACTAATATATAAGGGGATAGGAATGAATCTATGTATAAATAGATGAGCATCAATTTTAATGTACCATGCCCTTGGTGCTTGATTAAGTACATGGAGTGACTTAATTAGATGACATATATTATTTGGATGTTTTTCATTAATAAAGCCTTTTGGCTGGGTCATGTATACTTTTTCTTTGAGATCACCATTCTAGAATGCACTTTTCAAATCCAATTGCTAAAGATTCCATCCATTTTGTGTTGAGAGTGCATAAATAACTTTGATAGTCTTGATCTTAGTAGTGGGTGCAAAGGTCTCCTCATAATGTATTCCTCCTTACTAATCATATCCCTTTACAACAAGTCATGCTTTGTATTTATCGATGGATCCATCCACTTTGTATTTTGTCTAGAAATCCACTTGTAGCCAATGGATTTATTTGTTATAGGCAAATTAATAAGTTCCCATGTCCCATTTTTTATGACCACATCATATTCAACATCCATGGCCTTATTTCACTAAGGTTGACATAAATCCTCTCGATTTGTCTCTAGTTTGGTTTTGTAAACTAATAAACTCATTAGTGTGAGACTAATTTCATGTTTTGCCTATCTTTTGGTCTGAACTCCTGATGAAGTATCTAGATTAGAGTTTAGGTGTTTGTCCCTGATGGTACTTTCTACCCATTTTGAGCATTGATGTTGATACTAATTTGATGAAGAATCATCTTCCATATTTCCAAGATCAATGAATAATTCTCCTTGTAGCTTAGCTTCTTTGTGAGAAGATTCTTCATTCTCATCATTACCTATGGGAAAAAGCTATGAGAGGTGGTATGATATGACTCCTTATGTGTCAATTATTTGAATGATGACTCATCACAAACCACTTCTCAAATTTTTTATATCTTCTTTATCTAAGAATCCTTGAGATTATAAGCTTTTAAGGTAGTATTATACCCCAATGTAATGTACTTGAGTGTCTTTGGTTTGATATTCTTCTTATTTTTAGTAGAGACATGGAAATAAGGTGTACAACCAAATACCCTAAGATGAGAGATCAATGTCTTATGACAACTTCATATTTATTCTAGATACTTGTCTTGTAAGATATTTTTAGGTGTCTTATTGAGAAGATATAAAATTGTATGAACTACTTGGGCCAAAAATGGTGCATCCAACTTCATAGTGGAAAGCATGAAATGAGCCATCTTCATGACTGAATGATTACATGTCTCTACTATCCCATTATGTTGGGGCATATAAGGAACAATTAGGTGTTATTTGATTTTTGTGTTGTTTCAAAAATCCCAAGAATTCCTTTCATGTGAGTTCCCCCTTGATCTGAGTGGAGAAATTGAAGAGGCCTCCTTGACTAGGTGACAACAAGCTAGTAAAAGACATTAAAATGAGTTAAGACTTGTCTCTTCTTCTTGAAAAATAACACCCATGTCTTACAAGCTAAATCATCAACAAAGAATTAGAATTACTTGAATCCTTAGAAAGAAGTGGTTAGGGGTCCACACAAATCAATATGTACCACATTGAGATGATCTTTGTCTTGTGACGATCTCAACATGAACAAAACCCTATAGTATATAGGCAAAGAATGAGATAGCTAAGGAAGTCCACAGACCATGGCCTTAGAGATTAGTTGGTACAAAGAACAAACATAAAGGTACCCATATCAATAATATCATAGTGTTGTAGATTCTTCTATAGAGGTAGAGAGAGAAACAACATTAGATGAGATGACATCTAGGTTAAATAATCAATCCTTTAGAAAAGATATAGAAATGACCTAACCTTCTCATGACATGAGACTAGATTTTATGCCATTCTTAATCATGAACTCTACCTTAACCTTTTTATTCAAGAGCTGATTTATAATTAAGAGATTTGTTGTCAAGCTAAGGACATACAATACCTCTATGAGATTAGAGATTTGTGTCCTAGGAGGAATGGTGATAGTGTTAATTCCTTCCACAACATTATCTTTATATTCTATAATTTGAACTTGATCTCCAGTGGGTTAAGTCATCAGTGAATCAAACAGTTCATTGTATCCTATCATATGTTTGGTAGGTCCAAATTTGATCAACCAAACTTTTATATGTAATTTGAAGAGCCAATCCAAAGCTTCTCCTACCAAACTATGTGAAAACAAACACATTATATAAACACTATTATAAACTACCTCTTGGCATAGTACATAAAAATTCTTGGATATGTTCTCAAGGGCCACCCTTCCCTTTGTATTTATCAAATTTGGGTGCCTTAATGTGAGGTGGAAAGGTTACTTGGAGAATACTTAAGTCAAATGGATATGGACATATTTTGTCGAACTTATATTTCTTGACTCAGTTTCCCATCTCCAGTCTTGACATAATTTCCTTCATTGAATTCCCCTCCTGTATATTTGGTGCATTTGTAGGTGGGATATAATTTTTTTGGAGTGGCATGTGCCCTTATTGTGTTTTTTTAAGGGGTAAAAACCCTATGCTCAGTGACTTAATTATGATTTACTCATTGAATCGAGTGGGTTGGATGTTGATTCCTAGGTGTTTGGTGGACATTTCCTAGAATCTACCACTATGAACTATAAGTATATTACTAGTTTTTAGGTATCTGCATTTGGATCACTAAAGGAAGTGTTAATTGGGAGAAATTTGACAAAGTGTTTTGAATAATACCCCAAATATGTGTTGTGTTTTTCATCCCTTGATTCTATGCAGGGACAAGAGCCTCTTAGTGATTGAAGAATGTATGTTCTATATCTAGTGACATATGTTGTGAAGCACCCCTAAGTTTGTTTTATTAAGATTAAATGCTAGGATCTATCATAGATTTAGGCTCAAATAGGGTATGTTTTATTGGATCTATCACATTATCTTTCTCTTTAGAAGCTTTGTTAATGATTGAAGTTGCAAACAAATAATCTACTAAGTCCATGATAAGATCTTTTACATATTGTTGACTAATTTTCTTGATCTTGGTAGAAATATCTTGATCATTGGGCACATACTCTATGAGTGTTTCCTTTCCTTTGATAGAAGAATCCATTTTGGATTTTACATTATGAGCGAGATCTTGCTCTTGTTGTTGCTCTTCTATCCTAACAACTGTGTTTAATTAATCCATAGGGAAATTTGGTGGTAACCTAGTGCCTGATATTATCAACCTTAATTGGGATTTATCTTTGTCTTTTAAGGGTTGATGTTCATAATAATATTCTTTAGGCCCTATGGTTATTAGGATATATTTGAACACAATGGCGTTATCCTGTCCATCATAAAAATGTTTTTCCTCATAACTAGGGCCATAAAAGACCCCACTACGAGCATACATTTATGTCATGCTTGAAATATTATTCTTTACATTTGATAAGATGCTAAATGTGTTTTGACAACATTTAAAAGGAATGATCATATTTGTTCAAACAAAAGCTAAGGTAAAATGACAATATAATAAATGAAATGTTTTAGTGCCACACAATTTAAAATAAAATGGTTACAAATTTACTCAACTTTGATGGTTTACAATTGTCAAATTGAAAGAGTGTAAGATAACTTTGGAACCTAAAATACTGGCTAACACAACTCAGGGCTAACTCAGACTCTTGAAAGTGAAAATTTTAATTTTATCTATTATTATTGTTTTGAAATTAGACATTTATCCTTAGAATGTAGAAATTTCAGGAGAAAGAAGGAAACCTCTTAGTTGAAAGATAACCTCTCTAGCCACCTTACTCTGAAAAGGGATGATTCAAATAACATAGGAACATAATCTCATTTTAAATATCTCAAACCCATTGAAAAAAAATAAACTCATTCATTTGAAAAGGATCCTCCTATTTTTCATGTTGAGGGAAACATAATGGCAATTTTAAACTCCCCCCTAAATTAAAAATCTATAAGGGAAGATGCATTGAACCAATTCAAATCAAAATAGTCATCCCATTTTCCACCAATTAAAATTGAGAAGACAAGGAATATTGGACTGTGGTGAGAATAAAGAGGAAAGGAAGACTCAACAAAGGCCTTATCTATCTCATAGGGCTAGTAGAGGTAGTTTGCAATGCTAAAGATCTACAAATGTTAGATTGGCAATTGGAAGAAGATAGGTGGATTTTTTACTAAATGTTTGTTGTTTTATGTTGTCTTTTATTTTATTTAGTGTTCAGGCAATCATTTTTCATTGGTTTCGTGTTGTGTCCCTTTGGCTAATAGAATTAAAAAAAAAATTGAGCTTTAACTTTTTATCTTTTTATATATTGTAACCATCTTTATTATATTTTAAATCTTACAGTTTAACCTTATCAAATAAATACACACACACACACACACACACACACACACACACACACACACACACACACACACACACACACACACACACACACACACACACACACACACACACACACACACACACACACACACACACACACACACACACACACAGTTGCATCTAAAACTAAAATGTATTGATTATGCATTCTATATGGTGAGGACTAACAAATTCACATATCATTTTCCTAATCTCATTTTAAGTTTGTCTAAGTATTCACATGTGTAAAATTTATGTTTGACAAAAAAATATGCTTTGATTAAGAAAGCATTACTACCTATATAGTGTAGCTGCATGCTCAAAATATACCATTTTAACATGGAAGATATCATTCAGTAGTTTTTCATATCAATAGTTTTCCATTTCAAGATGGAAAATGTGATTTTATATGAATAATATATGAGGAATCAAAGAAGGATATTAGTTTTTGGTTTTAAAAATTTCATTTTTTTTATGCAATAAGATACATATGAGGTCACCCTTTGAATTTAGAGAGTTATGGCTAGAATAAAATACTACATAGTATATTAAGAATACAATAATTAATTTATAGTTCACCATTATATACATGCATTGCAATAGGCTTAGTTTTTATGCAGTTAAGGAATTGTATATATGGAACACTCTCTCTTTATAATTTTTCAATATCTATCTTCCACATGAAAGGTAGGGTTGATCTTTGGTTGTGAGAGATATTTGGTTGAACTAGTTGGATTTTTTGTTAGAGACAAAGAACTTCAATGATGGTCTCCTTCTCATGTTTAAAATATTTGGATTCATCATGATATCCTATTAGGTCTTGATGTTTTCACATTGAGATTTTTATTTAGTGTATTGTATTTATTTTAATTCGACAAATCAATGTAGTTATATTTTTAATCTAGTATTGAATGAATAATTTAATAAAATTATAATTTTAAATATTGAATTATTGTATCTATTTTATATTTTCATTGAATGAAAAATTAATTTGGTTCAAGTAACTCATAATTCCAATGAAATTATGAATCATTAATTACAATGAATTCATACTTTCACATTATCGTATTGAATTTAAGTTATGTTATAATGGATTACGAAATAACTAAGAATGCATTGATATTATTTATGTACATTTATTCAAAAATAGATTCATGAATTAGTTTCTTAAAATCATTATTGAAAGCTAATTTAAAGGCTTTGAATGCAAATCAATAATGTTAAAAGTTAACATTTAAAAAATATTTCAATTTTAATAATTTATATAATTATTATACTATATAAATTCATTTTGTATATAATATTTGTATTTTTAAAAATTGTGGATTGGTGAGTGATAAATCCATGTACCTCTATTGGATGACTTAGAAAATACATAGGAAAAAAAAGTTGGTACATTTTACAAATGTTTTACTGAAGGTCTCTTGCATATACTATGAGTGTGCATACTTAAGTTAATAAGAAAAGTGTTAGGTTGGTTTTTCACTATAATGAGAGGTTGATACTCTAAGGTAAAGACTGATAAATAAGATTCTAGCATTTATTTAAGAGAAAAAAAATATGTTTGTAGTGTAGATGTTGATTAAGATTTGATTCTTTATATTGTGTTGTGCCACTTATTCATGTTAGTGAAATTCATACATGGATTAGATCTTCCAACCATGATTTATTATTGAAATTCATTGAGTGATGTCTTCAAAATTTGTATTGGAATATATATCTTCTAATAATGGATGGAAAACAAGTGCCCCTCAATGACTCCCTCATTTCTATTATTATGTGATGAGTGATTAGTGATTAAATAGAAAAGACCACTTTTACAATGACTCATACTTTTAAATACCATGAGTTGAGGAGGAATATTTTTGAATTTGTTTCATATAATATTGAAACTATTAGGAATATACTAGTATGTTCTTGGAAATTCTATGATAGCAGTCTTATGTTTCTAGTGATTTAAAAAATCCTCTTTCTTCTCTCTAATTTTTCAAGGGTTTATCTGCCTTGAATTATATCCATATTCAAGGTTATTTTCATACTATATATATATATATATATATATATATATATATATATATATATATATATATATATAAGAACCCTCTCTCTTCAAATTTTAACTATTTAAGAATACTACTTACAAAAATTGTATTTATTTTTTAGTATTCATCAAGGTAAATATGGTTACATCTGATTGAATATTTGTAATGGTTATTTTCATTTGAAACCAATTTTGTATAAAAACCTTTTTTATTGATCATAATCATAAATTTAACTAGAACCTTAGAATTGAACAAATAATATTTGATTTAAGTATTGTATTCTCTTGCCTTTTAAATGATGTTTTGGGTAGAATAATATCTTCAAAAAAAATTTAAAAATATTAATAAAATTTAAAAATAATTTATTATTTTTAACTTCAAAATTAAAAGTAATTTCCACATTACCCTATCTTCCTGATGGAAGATGTTATGTTTTCTGTTGAAAAAGAAACCTTAAAAAAGTATATGTTATATAAATAAAAGCAATCAAATCCTCGAAAACATAGATTTTATATATTATTTCACAACAATCATAACATGCCATCATTAAAAAGAGGTTGGATACTATAGCAAATGAAAATACTTGAACAATTTATTCATATGCAGGAGTTAATTTATACAAAACACAATTGATTAATTAGAACAACCAATTATAAGTAACCTACCAACAACAACATAACTATAATGTAATTGTCCTATAATTATCCTTAAACAATGTAATAAACAAAATAGTTATGTGAAAATTCCCCCTTTATTACATTGTTTTTATAAATGTACTCCCAAATAGATCAAATTTAAGACATGTTCTCAAATATATTGGCATTGTGACTCAATGTTTTTGGTCCTCTCATTAAATATTTGATTCTTGACAGGATTTAACACACACTAATTGTCATAGAAAAGGACTTGTGGTTGATCTTCAAGAATGTGTGTGTTAGATAAAATGCAAAATAACCAAATTAATTTTCATACAACTCCTCGTATGGCATGATATTATACTTTTGTGGATGAGAGATCAAATATAGATTTTTTTTTACTAATCCACAAAATTTTCTAGATTTAAGATGAAATATATATCCAAAAGTTGATTTCCTATCATAAATAGATCTAATATAGTCCATGTCTTTTAAACCCTACAAGAAAAAAATTGAGTTCTTGTGTTCTAGACCATAATCAAATGTAACTTGAACATATCTAAAAACATGCTTTGATGCAATCCAATGATACTTCTTTATCTCTTGAATGAATATTAAAATATAATTGATAGCAAAGCATATGTCTAGCATGGTATAATCATGTAAATGAGACTCCCAACAAGTTAGTTATAATTAGTTTCATCTACTTGAGGTGACTCATAAAACTGGGATAGTTGTAAACCTTTCTCCATTAGAGTTGACATTGGTTAACATTCTATCATCCCATATTTTTTAAGGAGCATCTTGGTATATTTCATCTATGAGACAAAAATATGATTCTTCTTTTTCCATATCTCCAAGCCAAGACAATAATGATGTAGCACCAACTCTATCATGTCAAATGATTTATTCAAGCCATTCTTTACTTCTTCAAAAGTTCATTTGAACTTCCTATGATCATGATATTATCTAGATAAAAAATAATAATTGTAATTTATGTGTCTACCTTCTTGATATACAAATTTGTATTAGAGGGGCTATGAATGAATCTATGCTGTAATAGATTATCACCAATATTAATGTACCATACCCTTGGTGCTTGATTAAGTCCATAAAGTGAATTAATTAGAGGACATACCTTATGTGGATGATTTTCGTCAGTGAAGCCTTCTCACTGGGTCATGTACACTTCATCTTTGAGATCACTATTTAAGAATACACTATTCCTGTATATCTATTGAATACTCCATTTAATTTGTGTTATGAGTGTCCAAACAAATTTAATGGTCTTGATCATAAAAATGGGTGCAAATGTGTCCTTATAATATATCCCTTCTTACTGGTCATATCCCTTTTAAATAATTTGTGCTTTGTCTTTGTTGATAGATCCATCTGCCTTGTATTTTATCTTAAAAATTGACTTGTTTCTAATGGATTTATTTACTATAGGCAGATCGACAAGTTCCTACATCCCATTTTTTATGAGGGTATATTATTCATAATTCATGACCTTATCCCATTGAGATCAACATAAAGCCTTTTGAAATATCTTTGGTTTGGTGTTATCAACTACTAAAATCATCAGTGTGAGATTAAATTCATGTCTCACCTATCTTTTGGTTCAAACTCCTTATGGAGTGTCTTGATTAGTGTTTAGGTGTGAGTCCATGATGGTGCTTTCTACACATTTTTATGTTGATGTTGCTAATAATTTGATGAAGAATTATCTTCCATATTTCCAAGATAAATGAATAATTCTCCTTGCAGCTCACCTTCTTTGTGACCAGGTTCTTCATTCTCATCATCTAATTGTGGAAAAAGTCTATGAGTGGTCATGTATTTTGACTTCTTATGTGGTAATGAACCAAATGATGAATCATCAAAAGCCACATATTGACTTTCATATATTTTTTGTGTCTCATGATCCAGGAGATGATATAATTTTGGGGTAGTCATATACCCTAATAGAAGGCACTAAAGTGTTTTTGGTTTGATATTTTCCCTATTTTTAGCAGGGACATACATATAAGATATACAACCAAATAATACAAGATGAGAGATCAAAGGTTTTTGACCACTCCATACCTCTTATGGCATCTTGTCTTACAAGATATTTGTAGGTGTCATGTTGAGAAGATATACAACTATTTGAACTGCTACTGCCCAGAATGGCGCATCCAACTTCATAGTGGAAAGCATGTAACAAGCCATATCCATGACTAAATAATTTTATCATTCTACTATTCCATTTTACTATGGAATATAAGAATCAGTCAGGGGTTATTTGATTTCATGTTTCTTTAAAAATGTCAATAATTCCTTTGATGTGATTTCCCCCCTCGATCTAAGTAGAGAAGTCAAAGAGATCTCCCTGATTGGGTGACAACAAACTGGTAAAAGACCTTAAAATGTGTAAAGGTTAACTCTTCTTCTTGATAAATAACACCCATGTCTTACAAGATAAATCATCAATAAACAACAAAAAAAGTACTTGAATCCTTTGAAATAAGTAGGAAGGGATCTACACATATCGATATATCACATTAAGATGATCGTTGGCTTATGAGGAACTCAACTTTAACATGACCCTATGTTTTTTATTGATAAAGCATCTAGGGCAACATGCAAAGAATGAGACAACTAATGAGTTCCACAGACCATGGCCTTAGAGATGATCTAATACAAAGAACCAACAAAAAGGTGTCAATATCAATAATGCCATAATGTTTTAGATTCTACCATAGTGGTAGAGAGAGGAGCAAAATCAGATGAAGTTACATCTAAGGCAAATAACTGATCCTTGAAAAACATTATACTAATGACCTGACCATCCCATGAGAGGTAACATGATTTTTTGCCATTCTTGATCATGAAATCTACATTAGCCTTTTGATTCAAGAGATGACTTACAGAAAAGAGATTTATTGTTGGACCAAGGACATATAGTACATTTGTGAGAGTACAAGTTCATATCTTGAGAGAAATGATGATAATGATAATTCTTTCTACAACATACTCATGGGTCGAGTTATAAGTGAATAAAATAGTTAATTGTATCCTATCATATACTTGCTAGCACTAGAGTCGATCAACCAAACTTTGTTTATGTGTGACAAGGGTTTGGAGACAAAAACTACATCTTTATGTGTTTCTAAATTTTGTTTTTATGGGTACAACCTTTTTAGATTTATCATACTGGTGATTTTGTGTCGCTACATATTCATACTATTTCTGTCATCAAAGACATATTTTGGATTTATGTGAATCATCTCTATTAGATGTTCCCTCTTAACTAGATGAGACATGTGTCAATGCATTATACCAACATCTATCAATATCATATGTATTGATGCATCAAATATAACACCATCTTTTTTTACTTTTTGATTTATTTTATTGTTGTGACTACTTTGGTGGTCCTTTTAAGAAATTTGAGGCACATTACCTTGAATCAAAGCTTTATCCTCAAACTCTTCTTGCATGGACTAGATGGCTTCTTCTTATCTAAATAGATTCACCAATTATTTGAAAGACATTACTTGCTTTGTGATATTCAATATCATGGTGAACATGTGAAATTGAGAGGGGAGAGCTCTCAATATGATCAGAAGTAACAACTTATCGTCAATATTTTCTCCAAGTGCAATTAATTCTACTCTTAGTTATGCTACCTGGGATAAAAATTCCTCAACTTTCTCACCATCTTTAATATTGAGGGTATGAATATTGAACTAGAGTGGAGTATCTTCATCTAATTTTCTACCTCATCAATGGTGGACAAAATATCCCAAGCCTCTTTAAATGTTATTGCATCATAAATATGAGGTTGAACCTTCTCAATGACACTGAGTGTGATCAACATTAGGGCTTTTAGTTTTTACTTGTCATATTTGGTTCACTCATCAACTTCAGTAAGATGGATCACTACACTAGAGATGATACCTTGTAATTATTCAAATTGAAAAATCATTCACATCTTCATCTTCTACATGACAAAATTTTCCCCTTCGAGAAGTTGGGCATCAGAGAATAGGATTTTGGGTGCAATTTTTTTTTTGTTTTACTTTATTAATATAAAATTTTACACTCAAAGTAGTATTTTATCATTAAAAATTATCTATAAAAAATGTACATTGAAAACTTCAATAGATTCCTCTAGTGGTTCTACAAACATTATGCTTCTTGGCCACTTGGTTAGATGAAACCAATAGAATGCTTTGATCAGACTACTTTGGTCTAGTTCCTCTATTGTGCATTGATAAAACTACCATGTTGTGGTTAATTTGATTAGATTCTACTTCTATGACATCAACAAATCTTCCATGCTTCACGCTATGAGATTTTTTAGCAGATTGAAACCTTTGGCTTTTAGCATATTCCTCCATGCTTCTTGATATGAGTTTGTTGATCTCTCTGATGATTATAATGAGCCAATGGAATGAGAAAATATAATTCTTTGACCAAACACACATCACTATGACTTCAACTTTATTTTAGGCATCAATCAACTATGTTAAATGCTTTGATCAGGTAAGTTCACCACTTGCCTTTTATTTTGTAGCTCAAGGCAACAATGTAATAAATAAAATAAAAATCATAATTAATCGGTTGAAACAAATGATTCTAAATAAATACCAACAATAATGTAACTGTAACGTAACTATCCTAAAATTATCCTTATACAATGTAATAAACAAAATAGCTATGGTAACATTTATAATATTGATAAATAGTTAAAGTTATGGGCCATCCATAATTAAATATCCTTATCATCTAATAGAAATCTATTATTAAAAAAATAAATAATAAAACATTTATTTATTTATTTATTTTATAAGGATGAAAATATAAAAGATCATAAAAATAATAATTGATTTTCCTAGAATAATGATGAAGGAACGATGAGAGGCATTGAGGAACAGGATGCGCACGAGGGCATCAAGCTTGGCAGGCCTATGGCAGGCCAGATTGTGGGCCGTTCCCACCCTGGACCCAATTCTTAGAACACTAATATAGTCTATGTTAGTGACTGCTCAAAAATGCACAAAATCAATGGCTACCTTCTGCACAGTCAAGACCGCCCTGTCTTGGTTCTTTTACCCAATGTGGTAAAGGAGGATGTGGAATACCTATCCACACATGCTCTTATCTGCAAATTTATGGGAATTCGAATTCCCCTAGCGACCTTGGATGCCTGGATCCACCATTCCTAGCAAGTGGAGGGTGATTTTGATGTGGTGTTGGTTGGTAACAGCTATTTCATGGTGAACTTCTCTTCTATGGCTGACCAAAATTGGATTTTTGAAGGAGGCCCCTATTTCTATGATCAAAATGGACTTTTTATCAAACCCTAGCACTCAGGTTTTGATTCAGCAGAAGCTCTTCCATCTCAAGTACCTGTTTGGGTTCATCTATCGAGACTTCCCTTAGAATTCTAGCGAGAGGACATTCTGCAACAGATAGCGGCTATGCTGGGAACCCCAATGGGAGTTGCACACTAGACACTGGATAAAAAGGTTATTTCTTACACTCGTATTTGTGTTGAAATTGATTTAAATAACCCTTTACCAGATGCTATGGAAATATGTATGGGCCCTTCTTCCTGGCTTCAACAGCTTGATTATGAAGCTATTCCTTTTCATTGTTGAATCTGTCATGTGTATGGGCACCTGAAATGCCAATGTCCTCACGCCTCCAGAGGGGCTGGCACAACTGAAGGATTAGCTGGGACTAGACTAACTTATGAAGGTAAAGGAAATGGATAGGCAGCTCACTCAGGATCTAGAAATGCTCAATCTGATACGGTAGCAAAAGAGAAAGCTCATTTAAACTCATAAAATCAGGGACATGGCCCAAAAAATTCACCAGATAAAGAGGGTTTTGTCCCAGTTAGGCACTGGGCAAAGGGGCATGGTTTGAAACATCCAAATGTGGACCGGCAATTGGATGTGGGGTTTAACAGATTTGAAGCTCTGGATAATATGGCTGTGGAGGAAGGATTTCCTCTTACAGATCAATGTGATGCTCCTGATTTGGAAGAGTGCCATCCTACTCTTAATGACACCAGGATATGATTGTACAGTAGGCCATAGAGGAAGCTCTCATTCTTGATGAAGGCGCTCTAATGCTTCTTCCTGCCTCATAGGACAAAGATGTACACTGGGCAGATTTAGTCAAAGAAGGAGGAGCATCCATTAAGGACAAAGGTTCTTCCTCTACCCTTGGTCTTATGCAAAGACCTTTCAAGAAAGCTTCCTTTAATGCCACCTCTAGAGCCGGGTGGAGGAAAGATCAGGACAAACTTAAACTTACAGGTGATTTACTAGTAGACTCAGGGGTGGTTAAGACCCTTGATGAACACTTCTCTTACTCCACTTCATGATTGTTCTGTCCTAGAATGCAAGGGACTTGAGTAGCACCCCCAGGCAAAAAGCTACCCAGTAATTGGTGACAGATCATTCTCCTGATATTCTCTGCATTCAAGAAATTAAGCTGTCAGTAGATTCTTTATTTAATTGTGCACCTAATATTTGGCTCTTTGGCCAATGGTAATGCGTTGGCGCTATTAGGAGCTCAGGGGGCCTCACCATGGGATGGGATCCAAGGAAAATAGTGCCACTCCACTAGTTGTATAGCCTTTCGGCCCTGTCGATGGCTGCTTCCTCCATGGACACAGGGGAGATGATCTTGGTGACTGCAATTTATGCTCCCTCTGATTTTCCTTGGCAGCGCCAACTTTGGGATCACATTTGGTTTGTTAGAAGCTGCCACCCCTTTTTTCCATGGATTGTAACTGGTGACTTTAACTCAGTTCTCAGCCTGGAGGAGAAGTTGGTGTGGATTGCCCTGATTGGGTCACTCCTCTGAGCTTCTTCGGTAGAATATTGAACTTTTGCATCTCTCAGATGTTAAGCCTCTTAATGGCCTGTTCATGTGGAGTAATAGAAGGAGTGGGAATGTGGATATTTCAGAGCGTCTTGACAAATTCCTTGTCTCCTACTTTTGGCTCTCTGGAGCCATGTCGCTCTCTTCTGAAATTCTTCATTGGAGAGGTTTTGATCACTAGCCGATCAAGCTTTCTATCTGGTATGTGGCAACTCCCAAGAAGCCTCCTTTCAAGTTTCAGTTGATGTGGTTATGTGACCCCTCTCTCCATGATTTTCTGGCCCGCTGGTGGAGGCTGGGAGTGCCCGAGTACATCACTGCGATGTACTCCTTCTCCAAAAAACTATAGTTTGTTAAGCAACAACTAAAATTTTGGAATAAGAGCTATTTTGGCAATCTTCATTGTATGAAGAAGCAGGTGTAAAACCAGCTGGATGTTATTACCAAGCTCATTAGGGATGCCAGGCTAATGGAAGCGCTTCGTGCTGATGAATCTCAGGCGATCATGGATTTGGTAGAATGGGAGCTTCGAGAGGAAATTTATTGGAAGCAAAAGGCCCGGATTGATTGGCTCTAGGAGGGTGACAGGAATACAACTTTCTTGCACAACTTGGTCCAAGGTAGGTGCAATAGGAATTTCATTGATTCTCTTACTGCCATGGATGGTTCACGGTTGTCCTCCTCCCAAGCTATATCTGGGGAGGCTATTCATTTTTTCTTAGATCTCTTCTCAGCCGATCTCCCCCCAAATGAGCAGGCTGAAAATACAGTTCTTGAGTGCATTCCTCCTGTTGTGACTCTTGGAATGAATAACTCCCTCATGCGTCCCATTAGCATGTCAGAATTGGAAGGGGTGGCACAGCTTAAAAAAAGGCAAAGCCCCAGGGCCTGATGGTTTTCCAGCTAAATTTTACCAGAATTTTTGGGATATTATTAAGCATGACTTGCTGGAAGTGGTTCAGGAATCTTATTCCAACAAAGAGATGCTTAAGGCCCTCAATGCCACTTTTCTAGTTCTTATCCCAAAGAAGGAGCAGGCGAATCATCTAGATGCTTTTAGACCCATTGCTCTCTGTAATGTGGTGTATAAAATCATTACTAAGCTCCTAGCAGAAAGACTGAAGGTTTGTCTTCCCACGGTGATTTTAGAGGAATAGGGGGGCTTTGTAGCAGGTAAATAGATTCTAGATGGGATAGTTATGGCTTCAAAAACTATCCATTCTATGAGCACTTCTCGGGAGCGGGCCATGTTCATTAAGCTCGATATGGCAAAGGCCTATGACAGGGTTAATTGGAGATTTTTGCATAAAAATCTTCTTGCATTTGGATTCAATCAGGAGTGGGTTAGGTGGGTCATGAGCTGTGTAACCACTACCTCCTCGGTCCTGATAAATGGAGAGCCCACTGAGCTGTTTGGTGCTTCCAGGGGTCTGCACCAAGGGGACCCGATTTCATCTTATCTGTTTATTATTATGGTTGAGGGACTTGGATGGCTTATCAAATCTCGTGTTTCTCAAAACCTGCTTCAAGGATGGAGGTGGGGGGATGGCTTACCTATGTTGACACATCTTCAGTTTGTTAATGACACTGCTCTTGCTGGCAGAGCGCGCACTCAAGAAGCAAGAGAGTTGAGGTATATTCTTGATACATACCTAGCTGCCTCGAGGCAAAGAATTAATGATCACAAGTCCTCTCTTTTTTCTTCAATACTCTCGAGGCCATTTAAAGGAGGATTGCTAATACTCTGTGGTTTCAAATTCATCAGCTCCCCCTCACTTACTTGGGAGTTCCTATTGTTTTGGGGAGACAACCTAGACTCTTCTGGCAGAATGTTCTTGACAAAATAAGGTAGAAAGTGAATCACTGGACTCACAGATGGTTGTCTTCTGCTGGTAGGGTGATTCTTCTGCAATCGGTAATTCAAGCTCTTCCTATTTACAGGAGCATGGTTCAAGCTGCCCCAATTTACTTCCTTAAGGAGTTTGACAATCTCTCCCATCAATTCCTTTGGAATGGTAATTTGCAAGGTACACACTAGAGTCTTTTGAAGTGGGACACAGTCTGTCGGCCAAAGAAGGAGGGGGGCCTTGGTCTGTGCTTGGCTATTTTGTCTAATCAGGGTTTGGCGGCCAAACTCTATTGGTAGTGGTGCTCCAGTCCTTCTCATTTGTGGGCAAGAATTATGTCTCACAAGTATTTCCCTAGGGTGGACCTGTCTGATATTGCCAGGATGCCCCTTGAAGGTAAAGAATCCATGGTGTGGGATACCCTCAAGCGGGGAGCTCTTCTTGTGAAATGTGGCCTCTTCTGGATATGCAATAGTGGCACTAAGGCTCTCTTTTGGAGCGACTCCTGGGATGGTTCACCTCCCATCATTTCTACTCATCCGCACTTGCATAATCTCAGTGAGTCTCTTATTACTGCTGGTTGGACCAATGTTGTTCATTATAAGGAGGCCTTTGACCTAGGTATGGCTATTGGGTATTAGTGGAAAAACTCCTCTGACTGGCCACTGGGTGGCTCAATGGAGGAAAGAATGGAGTTGTCTCAGATCTTCGCCTCTAGACGATGTAGTCTGCTACAGGGTCGTGATCTCTTTGCTTGGGGAGATGCCCCTTCTGGGCAGTATTTCATCTCCCATGGATACCATGCCCTGATGAGGTGATTTTTTGGAGATACTGCCACCTCTTTGTGGTAGAGAGTTTGGAACTATTTTTCATGGCCAAAGTGCATTTTTTTCTCTAGACTTTAGTTCACAACAGGTGCTTGACTTGGGATAATCTCTACAAATGTGGTTTTCAGGGACCTTCTATTTATTTCTTATGCCGCAGCAATGTGGAGACTGTAGCCCACCTTTTCTTCCAATGTCAGTTTGCTAGACAAATCTGGCATTTGTGGTGGAACGTCTGGGAGTGCCCATGCTGGCATGCGTCATCTTTGGCAGAATTTTGGGAGAGATTGGGACCTTCTCCTATCAAAACCTATGTCCTCCAGGTGGCTTGGTTAATTGGCCCCTCTCTCATATTATGGAACATCTGGTTGGAAAGAAATAGGAGAATATTTCATGATACTCCTATGAATGTTGAGCTCTTATGGGGGTGAATTTTTACGGCTATTCAAGAGACCCTCTATGCTAAGTGCAAGGCTGCTGGTGCATTGGACCCTGGCAAAGCGCCTATCCATTCGTGCCTCTTTGCGTCCTTTCCCAACTACGCACTTGGTGCTCCTCCTTCACGTTGGGTGAACAAATCTGGTATGCACCCAAAGCTTGTTGATTGGGCTGGTCATTAGACGCCCCTACTACTGGTGTCCTCAAGGTGAACACGGACGGCTCCTCTAAAGGGAATCCCAGAGCTAATAAAATAGGTGGAGTAGGGCGAGACAGCTCTGGAGAAGTCAGGTTTGTGTTTTTGACTTACATTGGTATCCATTCTAATAATTTAATGGAAGCCCAGGCTATTTTTACAGTGGTGGAAAAATGCGGCCAACTAGGTTGGCATACGATCATTTTTGAGGCAGACTCATAAGTGGTTATAAACTTGTTAAATAGATGGAATTTTGACAATGTGGATTGGAATTTAGATGCTGTGGTTCAGCAAATTCTTCAGCTTTGTACTTCCCTGGATTCTATAGTGTTCAAGTATATCCCCCATGAGTGGAATGGGGTTGCTGACTATTTGGCCAAATGGACATATGAATTTGGACCGACTTGGAACATCTCTGATCACAGGATGCTTCCTCTGAGTCTTTCTCAGAAGCTGGCTTGACTTGTGAGTCAGGATATAACTATGTAATTTATCTGGATCTTTTTTGATTTCAATAAATTTTTACCCTCTTTAGTTAACAAAAAAGAAAATATAAAAGATCATTTTTTATTGTTTTATTATAAGGATATCATTAACCACAAACTTAACGATTCATCATACCTATTTAAGGTTGCAAACATGAAAAAGATCATTATTATTATAATAAAACTAAGAATTAACTCACACAATATTTTATCAAAAATTATAGATATACACTCATAAAACAACATGGGAAATAAGATCATTTACATTCTCCAAAGAGGTCAAACTTTCACTTTTGGCCGGGCAAGGTTAATCAGACCTTCTCAAATATTTGTTTTGTACACATGGTACTTCACTTTTAAAGTGTCAAAGATTTAATTCAAATCAAATCAATCAACTGTCCATCCAAAATTCATATCATTATGTCAAAGGGTTTGATCATATCATTTTAAAACTCCCTCTATGCACCAAAAATGTAGAGGAAGATCCAATTGCTGGCAGCAAATAGCAACATGGAAAGAAACCATGATTTTGAGATATCTTCTTTTTCCAAAAGTCACTCAATGTGGCCCTTTGTTTAAAACTCATGCATTGCAAGGATATATATTTTTATGTTCCCAAGTTTTTGATGGAGGGTTATCTTGATTATTATCATACTTTTTATTATCTTAGTGGATTATCTACAACATAGTATAGCTAGTCATATCGAATTGGGATTCCTCCCTCCTGCAAAAGTGTTGGGTCTATTTACATACTTGATGGAACTTGTGCACCCAATTTTCAATGTTGTATTAGATAGATATTATGATTCATAGAGATGCTTTTTAAATTTGTAGAAAGTAATATTTTGTGATCCTTATATCCGATCAAATAAGTTTAAGTCCACAATGAAGGTGAAGTGAGAATGAAAGAAAATAATTATTTTTTCTCTCTTTAAGAGCGGTTTTGAGATCCCAAGATGCTATCAAGATTAAGAATATTACATTTCTATAATTATCAAAGAAAATCTTGTATTTTTTGAAAACTCTTATATAGGGTACCTCACTAAACCAAGTAGCAGGAATGGAGTTGGCTTATTAAATTGGACTTGGATCTCCCAAACACGCCAGCCAACATTGATCAATATGAGGTCCTTTAAGGCCAACTATAATTTTAAAATTGTGAAAATTGCAAATTATAGTTGGAGTTCCCATTTCCCTAAGAGTCATAGTGCAAATGGGAATTTTCAAGGCCATTTTTAAATTTGTAAATTTACAAATTACAAATTATAGTTAGAGTTCCCATTTCCCTGAGGGTCCTTGTGCAAATGGAAACTTTCAAGGCCATTTAAAATTTTGAAAATTTACAAATTGCAAATTGTAGTTGGAGTTCCCATTTCCCTAAGGGAACTTTTTAGGGAAATGGGAACTCCATCTATAATTTGCAATTTTATAAATTGCAATTGGAGTTCCCATTTCCATAAGGGAACTTGTTAGGGGAACTAAAATTATGAATTAAAATCTTGCAATTTACAAATTGCTTCTATGTTTAAATTTTCCAAATACAAAGAAAACTACAAAATTACAAATAGGACCTGGATTTCCCCAAAACAAAGAAAATTAAAAATTTTTAAAAGGAACAAGAATTTCCCCAAAAGTCCAAAAAGTGAAAGTTATTTCATTTATGCATTAAAAAATGTGGAGGTAACCATAAAAGAAAAATTTGAAAAAAGCAAAGCATGTAAAATCAAGTTAGAGCCAAAAAAAAAGGTTAAATTATCCTAAGTTTTGCATTTTCCATTATTTTACTTGTTCAAACACCTCCATTAAAGAAATATTTTAGGAATTCAAGATCAAGGTGGGCCACTCCAATGAATATTTCTCAAGTAGCCAAACATTTGGAGTGTTTAAATACCATCATTACAAAGCAGGGTTATTCTATGGCATGCATATGAAGAAGGGCAATTGTCAAGAAGATTCTAGATTTACAAATGAGTGGTCAAAGGCATTTTGAGGCTGTTTCACAAGAAGACAAAGATATTATTTTTTGCTAAAGGCAAATATTCTCTTTCAGACTTAGCTAAAATTCATTCCATCCAGAGAGCAAAGGGTTGCTAGAAATATTCATAATTACTTGTAGAGGTAGTTACAACAATGATTTTTCATGCAAAGGGATGAAGATTCTAAGTGTGGAAAGGATAATTTTATAGCTGGGAACATCTTCATGTAACTTTGAGTGTTGACTACAATTTTACAATATTGCAAATTGCTACCAGCACTCCCAGATTATAAAATGTGGTAAAAAAATGTATGAATATATGTCTTTTCCTCTATTCTAAGGTGGTTGATGGTATTTATTTTTCTCTCTAAGTACAGGATCTTCAAAATTTTGTGATTTATTATTGTCTATATGTATTTTCTCCCTTTCTGAGGTGGTTGTAGATGTACATCCATTACCAAGCTTTGAGAACATGTTTATGTCTACCTTGTCAAAAGAGAAAAATCATTATGGAAAATGATGTATGTAAGGTTTAGTTGAAAATTTAATGAGAATACTTGTGGTTTTTACTATTTCCTTTTGATGAAGTGAAATAATATGTTTTAAAAATATTGTTGATTAGATATTTGGTTCAATGCTTACTATTGGTTATCATTTTGAGCATAGACCTAGATTCTAAACCCTTTTAATAGTTTAATTTCAAAATATGTTGTTGAATAACACATTAAGACACCTTGGGTTTATGAATTAATGGGAAAAGGTAAACAAAATTATACTTGTATTGTATGTTCTAGGGATTCAAGAATCATTTGGGTATTTGCATTTTGTTATATATAATGTTTAAATGTGATATTTATGGGAAGGTAAATAGTAAAGTTTATATTTAATGAGAGGCAAATATTAGTTACTATAACTATAAATATATGGTTAATATAGTAGGTTTCTTGATATTATATTGTTAGTGATAACCATATAATATCTCATATAGTTTATCATATTATATTATGGGTTAGTGAGTTGAGAGTTTATAGGGATCTGGGAATCCCTTATTATATGAAGCATTAGTCCTATATATTTGTATTATGTTCGTATTATTTGTTAATGAGATAAAATATTATTATTGTGAGTTTAAATTAATTTTCCTATGTACTCCTTGCATTTAGCTCCTCAAATTTATATCAGTGGTATCAGAGCAGGTTTTCCAATAGTCATGAGAGTATATGAGGGTAATGTGACTATGATGGGTTGATGTAAATCCTATTGAATAAATTCATGGATCCAATTTTTTCATAATTTTGGTGGCATGTTAATATTAGATCAATTAGATCAATTTATTTTTGGACTAAAATAGATATATTATCATTTCTTGGTGATGAATTATTTAGATTGTTAGATCACATTTACCTCAGCATGCAAATTTATTATCATCAGTGTTTATATCTCTATACAAATCCATGTGTATTATTTGATAAAGATTGGGATTTTTTCATATCTATTGGTTACTGATTACTACATCTATTTACTGAGAGGCAAATATTAGTTACTATAACTATAACTATATGGTTAATATAGTAAGAGTCTTGATATTATATTGTTAGTGATAACCATATAATATCTCATATAGTTTATCATATTATATTATGGGTTAGTGAGTGGAGAGTTTATAGGGATTTGGGAATCCCTTATTATATGAAGCATTAGTCTTATATATTTGTATTATGCTCGTATTATTTGTTAATGAGATAAAATATTATTATTGTGAGTTTAAATTAATTTCCTATGTACTCCTTGCATTTGGCTCCTCAAATTTATATCAGTGGTATTAGAGCAGGTTTTCAAATAGTCATGAGAGTATATGAGGGTAATGTGACTATGATGGGTTGATGTAAATCCTATTGAATAAATTCATGGATCCAAGTTTTTCATAATTTTGGTGGCATGTTAATATTATATCAATTAGATCAATTTATTTTTGGACTAAAATAGATATATTATCATTTCTTGGTGATGAATTATTTAGATTTTTAGATCACATTTACCTCAGCATGCAAATCTATTGTCATCAGTGTTTATATCTCTATACAAATCCATGTTTATTATTTGATAAAGATTGGGATTTTTTCATATCTATTGGTTACTGATTACTACATCTAAAAATTTATTCGATATAATAGCTTCAATGGCATTTAGTTCAAAATTGGATCATTAATATTTTTTAGTGCTCTCATCTCTTAACATTAACCGTTCACCCTGTTGTTGTTTTGCACCATTCAGCCCATGCCAAATTTTAATTTGAAGATTTTATATTCTTTAAGTGTTAAAGATCTGATTTATATAGTTTTGATTTAATGTGATCAACATCATTGTATAGTGTATTTCTATTTTTTGGTATATGCTCATCTACATGGAAATATATCTCTCCATGGCATCCTTAATCTAGAAAAGCATCTAACATCTCTAAGCAACCAAATTCATTATCATTAATATGTCTTTAGTCTCACCTACTACTAGATTCATGTTCATATTTAGCCATGGCTCTTTGATTTGCATTAATTTTGCTTCAGTTATTTACCAATTCACACCTACCTTGCTAATTTATATATGCATCACTTGATTTGGAGTTCCTTAGCTCCCACCTCATCACTGAAGTTCTTTACTTCGTGCCTCAAGCTACAACCTGTATCCATGTCATCTCATAATCCTATATAATGTATTATAATTGGCATTTTCATTCTCCTTGTAAGGCACCATCATGGAAAATACTCGGTGAGCCTCACAATCCTATTGGATCTACTACCTCAAACCTAGGCTCAACCAATGCATGTAATATTCAATTGGTTATTATATGATTTTAATTTTTTATTAGAGTTGAGTCAATCTTTAGATTTAGCTTTTATTTTTATAAACTTGTTTTCATATAAGTTTTGTTAAATCTAATATTTAATTGGATTTTAATCATTGGTAGTCAAATTGTCAGAAATATTTGTATGTCAACTATGAGTCATTGAGTCATTATCATTTGAGTTTATTATCAAAAAGAGTCGGTTCTATGTCAAAAATACAAAGTGATTATATATATCACAAGGTCAAAGTCATAGTGTATCATCTTGGTTGTCAACATTAAAATATCAATATTTTGTTATGAGCCAAAAGTCAAAATTGTAAAAAAAAAAAAAAAAATACTTTATAGATGCATTTTCAGTGGAAACCAACTACTAAGTTAACCATTTGACATTGTGGGAGGGAATGATACAATAAATAATGTGAAAATATTTGTGCTTCATTGACATACTAGTTGAGTGAGCAGTGACATAATGGAGGCTGGAGGCTACACAGAGGTTGAAGGTCTTTCGGTGACCTCTCATTAATCGCCAATGATGGGGTTGCATCATGTTTTGGTAATTTTGTGTGGTGTGTATTTATTTTTAACATGGTGTGAATTTTAGTTTTTTTAATATGTTAATTTTTTGGAAATTTTCAAATTGTAAGATTGGGGAACATAAAGAAATGTTTCATTTTCCATTCGGAACCAAACTGGATAAAGTCAAGGAAAACTACCAGTGGTAGTGGTAGTCTTCTTTACTATGTGAGTTTTAGTGGCAAGATCATACACAGTGGCTACAAGTAAAATATTGATTTCTTACAAGGTCAAAAGTGACATTTAGTGTATGTTTTCTTTTAGTTCTAGTTTGGTGTGCAAAAGATGTAAATGAAATCTTGATGTTTTGACTACTAGTAGAAAACATTGTAAAGTGTGTCTCTATGTTTGTTTTAACACTCATACATTTGGAAAGGGTTGGTGGTTGATCTAAAAAACCATAGACATAAAAAGGTAGATAAGCTTTTACTGGTATAGCAGTCCTCTAACTATTTTCCTTATTTATGAAGATGATCCACTAGTGGAATTCCAAGTGCATTATTTTCATAGAGTAAATGTGGGATGATTTCCTTCGCATACTTTCAGTCATGTGCAGCAAGATAATTAGCCCTGGAAATTTACATGCCTTTCTTTGATCCATATTATGAAGAAAGACCATGCAACACATTGTAGTAGAAGAAAGAGTTATGTTGTACCATGTCAACATTAAGGGGATGAATGTTACGGATAATGTTTACATATGATATTTATGGGAAGGTAAATAGTAAAGTTTATATTTACCAAGAGTTAAATATTAGTTACTGTAACTATAACCATATAGTTAATATGGTAATATTATTGATATTATATTATTAGGGATAAAAATATAATATATCATATAGTTTAGCATATTATATTATAAGTTAGTGAGTTAAGACTTTATAGGGATTTGGGAATCCCTTATTATAGGAATCATTATTCCTATATATTTTTATTATGTCCATATTGTTAATTAATGAGAGTGAATATTATTATTGTGAGTTTAAATTAATTTTGCTAAGTACTCATTGCATTTAGCTCTTCAATTTTATATCACATTTCATATGCACCAATAAATGCAAACCACTCCTAGTGTCTCCTAGAGCTTGTATATAAGTTTTTGCATCTTTACAAAGGAATAATGTCATGAATGTTGAAAGAATCCTTGCTATATGAAAACTACCAACACACTACCACTCTTCATATCTATATAGATTTACTACCCTATCATACCCTATAAATAATATAGTTATTACATATTTTAAGTGTTATTTGCCTTGCAGATGCATGAATCTTGTATACTTAGAATGTGTCTCTATTTTGTGCTTTGAAGACTAGCCTTGCAGTTTTCCATTTGACCCCCATTATTGAATATTATTTAGAATGAAGGTTGCAAGCACATCCCAATATGTCTTTAGTAGCTTGTATGTGACGTAGTGCATTTGTTCATTCCATATGATAACCCTTTCTTGTAGGGCTAGCTGAAGTAATTTTCAATGCTCAAGATCCACTTAAGCTAGATGGGAAATTAGTAGAATATAGAAAAAGTCTCATTCCATCTAAGAGGGATATTATAAGTAGTTTTCAATGCTAAAGATTTGCTAAATGTTGATGCAAAATTAGTTAAAAATAGGTAGACATTTTTTTTTGATTATTTATTCTATTATGTACATTTTTGTTCATTGCCTATTTTTCTATTGGGCATTTGGGTAACCATTTTTTGTACATTTAGTGACATGTCTCATAAACAAATAGAATAGTTGATGTGGGTAAGTTCTAACATTTTATATTTTTGTCCATTATATAAGGATCTAGGGCCTTTCAAAACCTGAATTTTAACCCTATAAAATAAAAAGTAGAAAATCTAAAGTATTTGATGCATGACAAATATATAAGATAAGATTAATGAAAAATATATTTGAACTATAATTAGATATTATGAAATTTCATTTCCCCGTACCAAAAACTTATTCCCAAAAAATTTAATGTATATATCTTCTTTGTTTAGTGTTTTTTTTTTGGTTCAAGTAAAATGAATTATTTTTACACTTTTGGTGGCATACTAAATGTAGTGAGATGCTTATTATATTTTTTCTTATATTTTTTGAAATTTTTAAATCAATTACTTTACATATAATATATGATTTTGTGTATTTAATCAAACCTATTACCTATGAAAACATTCCCTTTGTGAAAGAAGCATTTTCAATTGATGAGATTATACTATAAAAAAAATGACGTGAAGCATTTAATAAAATTCTTCAAATGTCTAAAATATTTAATATGAATAATATAATCACATCCCATTAAATAGATACTCAAAATATTATTTATCTATAATGTAAATTTGTAAAAATACATGCTTGAATGCTCAAAACATTATATGTCTTAAATTATCTCATTTGTATTTGTTTCTAAAATGAAATATTATCAAATATATTCTAGAATGCTCAAAACAATACTTATAGCCATGTTTAAAAATATGTTCCTCAGTTTGATATTTTCTTAAGAATATTAAAGTTATTGAAAATATACCAAATTTGGAATGCATGTTTCAAGTCATATAAGATATCTAAGTAAGAAAGAAGGTTTTTCATTTGATATTTTATTAATATTATTAAATTTATTTAAATATATATTTTTCATATAATAAATGATGTATATATAAATATTTACATTTAATTTTATCAATTTTATAATGTTGCATGTGTTGATGGTCTAACAACAATAGTAGTAATAGAACATAAGTACAAATACTTGATAAAAACTACTTTCATAAAAAACTTTTCAATTTTGCATGTGCTACAAGAGAGATTTTAAAATAATGTAATTAAGAAATTTGACACAAGCTAACAATATTAGTGGTAATAGAACACTAGCACAAATACTTGATAAAACTACTTTCATAGAAAACTTCTCAATTTTGCATGTGCTAAAAGATATTTGAAAATATTGTAATAAAAAAAATTTACATAATCTAATTATCTCATTCTTTTGAGATTTTGTTTATTTTACCATTACCAACAATCAATTTAATCAAGCATATTTTATGATTTATTGATGTTTTAGTGTTGTCTTTCCTAAATTTTTAGTTGTGTCAAATATTTTGAAGATTCTAATTAGTGTTTCACATTAATAGATGTATTTTGGGATTGAAAAATGTATCTTAATTATTAGAGCATTCAAAGTTATCATCGTTGTACTTTTTTTAAAATTAAATTACACATATTTTATAACTCAAAATTTATTTGTATGATCAAAACATTATAAAGAGTTAAATATTAATTTATTGAATAAAAACCATATTTTTTTTTTACATATTTTTAATAAATTATAAAATAAAACAACTTTGGATTTTATTGTTAATTACATCAATTCCATTTAGTTATTTACTTTTTAAAAAAGAAAGAAAGAAAAAGAAATTCAAAAATATACTAATATGTTTGAATTTTATGATATTGAGATTAAATGGTATTTATATTAGCATTAAATTTACATATTATTTATTTAATTAACATTTGTTACAATTTAAAATAATGAATATTTTAAATATATTTATAACATTTAGTAGTTTATTTCTTTAATTTTGAGTTTGTTAGTTTTTTAAATGAATAAGTTGACGTTATAGGAATATTACACAGTTTATTCATATTTTATCTAGATTTAAAAATTAGAATATTTAATATTTAAATAAATATTAACATTAATGACACATTTTAAATAATGTTTATATTTAAAATATTAAACTAATGTTCATCAAATATCAGATTCAATCTAACCATTTCTATTTAAAAAAACTAAAATCAAATACTTCTTGTAAAAAGAGAGATTTCAAAATGAATCCATATAATTTATTTGGGTTAAATTTGATATGTACCCTTATTTGAATATGCTGGTCAAATTTATCCACCTCATACCCTAATTCAAAAAGAAAGCAATTCGTGAGTTTGAAAATTAATATTAAAATTGTTAAGTTTTTAATAGTCCATCAAAATTTTATTCAAATCATTTCATTTGAAAGTATTTATAAGATTGTATGAAACATATAAAAATAATATACAAGAAATTTGGATGGACTATTGAATGGTTTTGTTTGACCTCCTTGAATAATTTGAATGATGACTAGTAATTCGGGACATTTACAAAGAGACTAGTCTAATAGCTAGATTATGCGCTGTCAGCATAGATCATTTCTGAGTCATAAAGTACATTATAATAGTGAATAATAATATTTTATTTATATATAATCAATAATATCATTAAATAATAACTCAATCAATGATATTACAATAAAAACATCCTTCCAAAACACTACCAATAAAACCAAAGAAATTTTTGGGTCATGAAATGGTACGAGTCGAGATGTATTAGATTAAACTGGTAAAATAATATGACATGTGATTCATCAGTAAAAGAGATGTGCTTCAATGAATTATGAAAATACATTGAAGATGAAAGCATATATATATAACCTCATCCTAAAATAAATTATAGGTACTCTTTTAGTTTCCTACCTTTAATCTATTTGTATATAATATCAAATTTAGTTTAAACAAGAATTGTAAGGACGCTTTTAGCCTTAACTTTATGAATGGAATATATTAGTGTGTTATAATATGTCGAATGAAGTGTGAATCCTAAAGATAATGTCATTTTATCCTGGAACATGCATTATATAATTATTGTCAAACTCAAGTAGAAATGCATTTTCTTGGTTAGAAATTTTCATAATGAAAGTAAAATTACACAAACATTTTCAATCTTATATTTATATGAGTTTATTCATTAAAATTTTAGTTAATATGATTATGGCATAGCTGATTCAATTATTGATCAATTTTTTTTGCAAATAATATCTTGAGTATTGTTTATTGAAGAACATATCTACTTAATTATGTTGGGACACACATAACACATTATCATACATCTTTAATAATATTTTATCACCAATTTCATCTTCAATAAATGGTCAATTTTTATGCAATAATACAAACTACAACATCTCTATTTAAATGTTATTTGCTTTGGTAATAGTATCATTAATCAAATGGGATTATGAACTATACTATCATAAAACTAACATGATTTTTGTCATGATATCATAAAAAAATAGTACTTAATTTTTAAAACCATCCTTATTTGACTGCACATGTTTAATCTCACAATATTTTTCAATTTGATCGATTTGATAATATTTTCTCTCACCTCAAAATGGATACATACATAGGAAAAAACATAATAATTTTAATTATACGAAACTAACATGATTTATATATTCTATTATTCATTATGAAAAAAAATCCTAAGAAGTTAATAAATATTGGTTGAGAATGTGACAATGGATATGAAATATTTTTTTAAAAATGGAAATGGGAAGGAAAACTAGAGCATTAGATCGACAAATTCTGGGTGATTGAGTGGTTGTAGAATAAATACCTCAGAATGATGGAATCGTAGTTTTCAATTGATGGAATGGTGGTCATAGAGCGATGGAATTTCTATTTCATAGTGATATAATAGTGTAGTTTGATTGATGAAATAATGAACACTGATTATAAATAATGAAGGGTGAAGGAAGGGACATTGAAAATGGCACAACCCTATCAATGGTGAGATTGGGTTAGAAAAATCCATTAAAAAAGATTCAAAATTTAGGGGAAAAAATATCTATCCTGTTTAATGTGAAGGTACCTTAAGAAATAGAGGGTAAATTTTAAAATTTTGAATCTAAAAATAGGAGGAGAAATCAGAATGAAAAAATAAATTATCTATAGAGATGGATTGAAGAGAAGTGAGTCTTTGCATTTTCAAAAACAAAAATTAGAATTGAAGATGATGATTCCAATTTTTATTTAAAATATTTCAAAAAATGAACAATTGAATGCAAAACTATATGAAAAATATACCCCCATATTGATAAGGTATGAAATGTGGATGTATAATAAAAAATGTTAAATTTCTCTCTTTTCCAACAATTTCTTTGAAATAATGTTTTTTTTCCTATAAATTATAGACCCTTTTTTTAATTTATATAGTATCTTCTTGAGTTAAAGCAGTTAATTTTTCTGACCATGGTCTATTGGTTTCAACTATCTTACTAAAACCTCATATTATCGATGTTTGGGTTAATATGTTTGCTCACTCTGTGGATTTTTGAGGAGAAATAAAAAAATATGGGATGCCATTGGTGAAAAAGTAAAAAATCTAAAATATTTTAAAAAGTGAACAATCAATACAAAATTATATGAATAAGACCCAATATGGATGAGGTATGAAATGAATTCAATAAGATGTAGAATGAAATTTAATTTTTTTTTTTTTTTTCCAATAATTTCTTTGAAATAATGTCTTGTTTACTACAAATTTTAAACTCTTTTTGGAATATATATAATATATTCTTAAGTAAAAGCAGTTTTTTTTTTTTGACCATAGATTATGGGTTTTAATTTCCTTATTGAAAACTCAAATATCATACATGTTTGGGTTAATATTTATGCTCACCCTATGGAGTTAAGGCTTCTACTTTGGGTTCCAACATCCCAAGTATGATTTTCCACTTCCTCCTTTTACAACTTTGACTCATGTTTAATGTATTTTTTTATGATTTTATTTAGTTTCTTTGGTTTCTTAGTTTTATAACATATTATCATTTACTCTTTCTTGGTATTTAGCTACTTTTACCCTTCGACATGGAGGATGGACTATGAATATAATTATATTATATTATATTATATTATATTATATTATATTATATTATATTATATTATATTATATTATATTATATTATAGTTGTATCTATTAACATTTAATATCATTTTTTAAATTAATAATAATGATAATGATATGTTCTAATAGTAAAAATGATCTACACATAAATACTTATTCTAAAATATTTTATAATAAATAAAGAATATGAAAATTAAAAAACTACAAGTTATAAATTGTATACATTATTCTCTCCCTTGCTAAAAGATAATTACTTTTTTTTTCTTAAATTCAAATGATGATTATATAAGGCATATTGATTGTAAAAAAAAACATAAACAAATATCCTCTCTCAAAAATTTAAAGATGATTAAATAGAAAACATAAATTATACAATAAGAGAAAGTTATAGAAATTTCTTTTCTTAAAACGGAAAATTTAGTTTAAAAACTAGATGGAATTACACAAATTCCCTTTCTTTTAGCTATAAGACATTAGATAGTAATTCAAAATTAGTTTTAGAAATAATATTCTATGATTTCATCAATTTTTAGTGTTGTCTTATCTAAATTTTTATTTGGGATAATTTTTCAAATATTTTAATTAGTGTTTCACATGTATAGATGCATTTTGGATTTAGAAAAATGCAACCTATTTGTTATAGGGTTCAAGATTATTCTATTTGTAGTTGTTTCAAATATTATATCATATATAATTTAAAACTTAAAATTAATACATATAAATTAAAAAAAAATTAAACGTTAAATCTTATTTTACTGAATAAAAAATGTGAAAAAAAAATTAATCAAAAATATTTTTTTTTAGACATATTTGTAACATGATGAGTTTGAGTGTAAGTATAGGCTTGAATAAAATCAAGTAATAAAATTAAAAAGAATTATAATTCTAGAATTTAATGTTAACCACATTGATTGCATTTAATTTCCAAAAAAAAAGGAATTCAAGAGTAAACTATTATGTATAAATTTTATGAGTTTAGAGTTTAATGGTGTTTATCTGAGCATTAAACTTATATATTATTTACTTAATTAATATTTTTTAATAATTTAAAACAATAAATATTTCCAATAATATTTAGTAATTTGTTTATTTAATTTGAAATTTAATATCATTTTATGCTAATAAATTAAGGTTATAGGAACATTACACAATTTATTATTATTTTATTTAAATTTAAAAATTATAATATTTAATATTTATTTTAATATTATTATGACACATTTTCAATAATATTTATAATTAAATAGATATGAAAAATTAAACTAATGTTTATCAAGTGTCATAAAATCCATTTAATCATTTCTACTTTTTTATAAAATAAAAGACTTCAAAATGAATCAACATAATTTATTTGGATTAAATTTGATAGAAATTTTTATTTAAATGCTGGTCAAATTTAACTACCTCACACTCTAATTTAAAAATAAAGTACTTCGCTATGTTGCAAATTAATATCCAAACTGTTACATTTTTAATAGTTCATCAAATTTTTATTTAAATCATTTCATTTGGAAGTATTTAGAAGATTGTATGAAACATACAAAAATGATTCACAAGAAATTTGGATGGACGGATAAAGGGTTCGGTTCAACGTGTTAAAAATGAAGGTCCAAATGCCCCTGCCCAACCAAAACCCAAAGTCTGAATGATGACTCATAATTAGTGATGTTTCAAACGAGAGCAAAGATCATTTAAGTCAGGAAAAATGTCGTGCCAAACTTTTAAACTAATCTAAATCATTTAAAGAGATGTGCATGAGTAAACTGTGAAAATACGTACAAGATGAAAGGAATTATATATTCCCTTTCTTTTGACTAAATTAAAAATGGTCATTCAAGTGGTAGACACGAAAAATATTTATGGACCAGACATGGAGGCTATCATGGCTAAAATAAAAAAGGGATGTCAGATTCTTGGATTCTTTTAGGTAAGGCTTAAACATGTATTTTATTTAGATTATATCCATATGATTCAATTTTATAACTATTCAGATCTTGTCCATCTTCTTCGGATTTGGATCGATCTCCTTTGGGAATTTAGGGTTCTATAGTTTTTAATTCTGTTTTGGTTGTTTTGAAAGTTAGTTGTCAGACAACATTTCTCCTCATTGCTCCCTCGACCTATTGTTTTTATGTCTATTAAAAAATAATTTGGAAAATCAGATTTTCATTTAATTCTATATTTAATTTTGAATGTCACAAACCATCACCTAATGTTTTTCCAACATGTGTCATTGAATGTAAGAATCCAACACAGTATATATCACATCAATTTCTAGTGTGAAAGTGTACAAAAGTAAGGGCAAAACATTCCATGGTCCAGTGCGCAACCACTCAATATACCTTTTTTTCGTTGAGTCAAAAACTTGTTTTAAAAAAAAAAGTCAAAAGCTACTTTTGTTAAGGTCAAAAGTGATGTGTCTGTGTAACTAATTTGACAAATTTACTTTGAGATCTTGGTAATGGTAAAGCAATTTGATACTCCAACAACAAAACATCTAGAGTCCATCTTTGTTTTTTTAAACACTCTATGTACGTAAGTAATTATAATTTTTGGGATGAAATAGTATTATATTATTTTAAAAATTGTTTCATAATTTTTTTTTCAAACTTTAAGTAAAAACTATCATGCTCTTATAATTAAGTAGATAAGATTATATAATTTAAGAAATTAAAAATAATTATTAAAATTATAAGTAATTTGAAGAGAAATAGATTAATAACATTATATAAGGGAAGCAATGTTAAGATTTAAAATTATAATAAAAGGGGAAAAAAACACTTATGTATATGAAATATAATATTTTTATTTGGGAAAATCTTTTCAAAAAAATCGTTTAAAAAAAAGAATATGTATTATTACATTAGCTCAAATGTTTACTATATAATAAGATACTTTCCAGTTATGTGTTATCGTAATTCATGTTCACGTATTTTTAGACACATAAATATGAAATTATCTATGTGGTACTAAAATACAATGGGTATAGAAAATATGCACTAATAAATTATCCATACAGTACCATGGGTATAAAACCATGGTTATTAAAACATGCACTAAAACCACCATAACTACCCCATAAGATCCTAAAGAAATTCCAACATTTCACATATATAATCTACAACACGCTCTCTATAACTAAATCACGTAGAGTGTAAATCATGAAAAGTATACAAAATAATCCATATAACTAACCGTTACATCATCATTATATTATAAAATTAATACAAAATTGAATAACAAGAACAAGGAAGCCAACAGTAGGTGTAACCTTGTCATATGGTTTGAATCCCCAGATAACATGAGAAATGTAATCAAACTCATGTCTATGGGATCCTAACAAAATGTTTGCATCCATTTCTTCATTATTAATCTTTGTTTGTATTATTTTATTCATTAGCAATCTTTGTATCTCTAAGGGAATTAGGTTATTAACCAACTAGAGAATCCAAAATGAGGGAAAACAATTGATGCCATATACAAAAACTTGTCATGAGTAATTAGCAGAGCCAAATCTCAATGATGACTGGATGGAAGTGAATGCTTATGATGTAGTGGTGGCCATCTATGAGAAAGATCTAAAGATTGGTGACATCAATGCACTTCACGTCTACCTTATGCCTTCTTCCCCATGTAAAGTATAACCCCTTGGTGATGGATTTGAATGAATCCATGCCACAATGTGTTCAACATTATCCCCATGATTTAATAAGGTCTAAACATGTGGCACTTCTAGAGAAACTTTGTTAAATATCACACTTAAATATGTATAAATACATTTTTATTACTATATTTTTGTTGTAAGCATAAAACTTATTGTTATCTATGAAATTACATAAAAATACACGAGTTCCTTTCTTTCTAGATGAAAAGGGTTAACTTTGACATGGAAAGTCACAAATTAAAACCTTTATTTCTCAAGAATCCCATGCCGATCCTCCTTAAGGATAGTTTTTTATGTCAATTGATCTAGAAAGAAGGGTTTTAAAATTGCGTGATTCCAAATATTGACTTGTTGATATTTAGTGGAGAAATAGAATAAATGGATAACATTTTATAATTGGCTACAAAATAGAGTTTTTAGATGAAAAATCTATTAGTGATATAGGTGACACCCCAATGGTTGAACCTGATAGACAAAAAAAAAATGGTCATAGTTGAGCATGAGAATAATATTAATATTCTAAAAATATTGAAATGTCATATTAAAATAATAATCAAAAGACCAAGTAAACCATCTCTCTCTTAGTTTTTATAATATAGGTAGTCAAGGATAAATCTACTCATATCCATTATTGGGAATGTAACATAGAAAACAAATTACAAAACACTATTGTAATTACTTCCACCAAATTTAGAGTGAGATCACAATAGTTTATGAAAACTATATGTAGGGATGGCATCTTTAACCTTATGGAAGGAATAATGGTCATAACATAACATATTATACTAAGATTTGTCCTCTGGCCAAAATGGAAAAGAGTGTGTAGATATGGAGATAATGCCTTTGAGTCATATGAGTAAATAATTTTAAACAATGATGGCATGCACCAAGGACCTTCAATAAAGTTAAATTCATCATATGTAATAAATGATTACCCCATGAAATTGTGGTTGATGGATAGACAATTATTAAACTTATTATTATTATGTAAAATACATAGTTTAATGAATTCTCAAGATTTCAAGATACTCTAGGAAATAAAAGTTCCAAAATTATTTAATAATGATTTAATCATTACAAGAGTTTTAAGAACAAGGACGTTACATGTAGTTCTTCCATAGATAGAAACAAAATGTGTGCAATTCCTTTTTAATAAGCATCAAACAAACTGAGCCTCCGATCATGGTATTATAATGTTATGGATGAGAGATCAAATGCATATTGTCTATTATTAATCCATGAAATTAGTCTAGATCTGAGATGAAATATATATCCAGAAGATGATTTCCTATCATCAACAGATCTAACATTGTTTGATTTTGAGTAACCCTACAAAAAATAAATTTGAGCTCTTCTTGTATTTCAGTGACAGTTAACTATACCTCAAACATATCCCAAAACATGATTTGTTATAACCCAATGACACTTCTTTATCTATTGCATGAATCTTGAAAGATAACTAACAATAAATCATATGTCTATCTTGGTATAAATCACGTAAATGAGACTCCCAAGAAGCTACCTCTATTGAGTTTCATCTACTTGAGGTGACTCAAAAATTTGAGATAGTTGCAAACCTTTCTCCATCAGAGATGACATTGGTTTACAGTCTGTCAACCCATATTTTTCAAGGAGCATCTTGGCATATTTCATCTATGAGACAAAAATATGATTCTTCTTTTACCATATCTCCAAACGAAGATAATAATGAAGTAGCCCAAAATCTATTGTGTTGAATGATTTACTCAAATCAGTCTTAACTTCTTCAACAAGTTCATCTGGACTTCCAATAATCACAAGATAATCTACATACAAAACAAGAATTATAATATTTGTGCCTACCTTCTTGATACACAAATTTGTATTTGAGGGGCTACAAATGAATCTATGTTGCAATAGATGATCATCAATCTTAATGTACCATGCCCTTGGCGCTTGCTTAAGTCCATAAAGTGACTTAATTAGATGACATACCTTATGTGGATGTTGTTAATTAATGAAGCCTTCTAGTTAGGTCATGTACACTTTTTCTTTGAGATCAACATTTAAGAATGTACTATTCACGTCCATCTGTTGAAGCTTCCATCCCTTTTATGTTGTGAGTGTGCAAACAACTCTGATGGTTTTGATCTTAGTAGTAGTGTAAAGGCCTCCTCATAATTGATCCCTTCTTACTAGGCATATCCCTTTGCAACAAATCATTCTTTGTCTTTATTGGCATATCCGTTTGCCTTATATTTTATCTTAAAAATCCACTTGTAGCTAATGTATTTCTTTTCTATAAGCAGATCGACAAGTTTTCACATCCCAATTTTAAGAGGGCATCATATTCATCATCCATAGCCTTATTCAACTAAGGTTGACATAAAGGCTATCAAACTATCTTTCATTTGGTGTTGTCAACTATTGAAATCATCAGTGCAAGATTAAATTCATGTCTCGCCTATATTTTGGTCTGAACTCTTTATGAAGTATTTTGATTAGAGTTCAGATGTGAGTCTGTGATGGTGCTTTCTACCCATTTTTGATGTCGATGTTGCTACTAATTCGATGAAGAATTGTCTTCCATATTTCCAAGATCAACAAACAATTCTCCTTGTAGCTCACCTACTTTGTGATAAGATTCCTTAAATGCTTGAATGATTTATTCATATGTAGAAGTGAATTTATAAAAATCAGAATTGATCAATTAAAACAACTAATTTTAACTAACCTGCCAACAACAATGTAATTGTAAAGTAACTATCCTACAATTATAATTAAATAATGTATTAAACAAAATAGCTACACTAGCATAAATAATATTGACATATGGTTAGAATTATGGGCCATCCATAATTAAATATCCCTTCATCCAATGGAAACCTATTATTAAAAACATAAATAATAAAGTATTTAATTTTTTTTTACAAAGATGAAAATATAAAAGATAAGTTTTTGTTGTTTTATTACAAGGATATCATTAACTATAAACTTAAAGATTTATCATACTTATATAAGGTTATGAGCATGAAGAAGATCATTATTATTACAACAAAACTAATAATTAATTCGCACAATATTTTAACAAAATTTATAAAAATAGACTCGTATAACAACATGAAAGACAAGATCCTTTAAATTCTTTAACTCAAATAAATTTGATAATAATATTCATTTTTTAATAAAAGAACCTCTATATACTATTATAAAATATAATTATGTTTATATCTGATCGCAAACATTAATCAACATAAATTGTACATAATTATTTTAAAAATATATATATTCTTAATTACATACATTAAAAATTATATTCATTTTTTTTTCTTTTTTAAATATTTATAATTAATTAAAAACACCAATTCTAAAATCTCCATCTTAATTTATATGATAAATGTTTTTACACCCTAATTTATATATTAATAAAAAGTTCGGATTTAAAACAAAAATGTATCGCTTATGCATTCTAGATGGTGGGGACTCACAAATTATGTCGATATACTCACGTACGCAACATTTACGTTTTACAAAAACATTTTCTTTGACTTAAAAATCATTAGTACTCAAGTCCATCTTAACTTGGAGAACATCATTTTATACGAGCAATGAATGCTATTTATGATATAAATAATGGAGAACATAATTTTATACGGAGAAGAGCCATCCATGATATTTATGATAATAAATGCATTTGTTTTTGTTTTATTACCTTATAAGCAAGCATTAATATTTAATCTGTAACAAATAGCTTTGTTTTATTGTACGAAAAGCAATAAAATTTAATGTGCAGTACAGTGCCCATTCTCCTAGCACGATTGCTCATTCACCACTCTCATGGCTTCAAACCGTGGCTGTTTTTCTTCATATTTCTCTCATTCACCACTCTCATTCACCACTCTCAATATAAAGCCGCATGTAGTCGCCGAACAAATACCGCGGATAAGCAGACGATTCATCAGTAGTGAGGTCAGGTGCAGGGCTCACCACTGCATCATACGAGGGGTTATAAAACGAAGCCACCGACAAGCGATTCCCATTCTTGGTGGGCAAAATTCGATGCCATGCGCTTTTGTATTTTCCGTTGCTCACTGCTTCCAACTGATCTCCGGTGTTGACAACTATTGACTAGCGCAGAGGCTGTACGTCAATCCAACTGCCGTTCTCGAGAACCTGAAGCCCGGGCACCTCCTCATCTTGGTATAAAAGAATGAGGCCGCCTGCATCCGTGTGTGCTCGGATGCCACTGATCAGGTCAGGTCTAGGGCAGGGAGGATAATGACTCACCTTTGTGCCAAAGAATGGCTTATCTTCACCTGCAAATGCCTTTTTTAAATACCCTTTCTCCAGCCCCAAATTGAGGCTTATTATCTCCAGCAATTTTTCTGTGAGTGCGAATATCTGGCTGCTGAACTCCTCGATTGTTTCCCTGCAATAATTGTAAATCTTACGCTTCCGTTAGATTTTGCTATATGTGTTAATCAAGTAGACTAATATGTTACCAATAATGGACTTGTATAAGACTACTGATTGAACGTACTTGAAATCTTTGGGCTCGGAAGGCCAGGAATTTTTGTCACGCATTTCGTGTACTTGAAAAACATCTTCCCAATCCAAATTCTCAATCTTGTCAACTTTGTTGCCATTGGCTTCTGCCGCAATGGCGTTATACAGAGATCTTACGGGTAAAGAATCCTTAAAGTTTTGCTCTCTGTTAATTTTATATTGCTGTGAGCAAACTTTCTTCACACGGTCCATAAGACCATGGTCTATGCCATGGTTTACAAGCTGAAATTATAGATAAGAAAAACATTTACTATTAATATGCTATAGAAAACTGAAGCATATGGATATCATCTAAATAAAAGATGTGCTTAAGCCTTAACTGAAAGAATCCAGGAGTCTCACATCCCATTGCTATTTTAGCCATGATGGCCTCCCTGTCTGCTCCGTCAATATTCTTCATATCTATTACAGGAACGGCCATTTTTAATTTGGTTGAAAGCCAAAGGGAAACACACTTACACAACTGGGAATGGCTAATGCTCTGCGGCTGCGGCTGAGGCTGAGGCTGAGGTCTCATGTATATATTCTTTCATCTTCAGCCTATTTTCCCAGTTCAGTCTAGCACGTCTCTTTGGATGAATCATGTGTTAAATTACTTACACGATGAATCATGTGTTAGATTACTTACACGTCTCTTTGGATTAAGAGAAGGTCGTAGCATTGAATGACCTTATTACATTTGTTTTGGATTAAGAGGTGGTCGTCCCATTGAATTACCTTATTACTTGATGTTTTTCCTGTAACCTGCTTGGCTGAGTTTGGCGTATGTTGAACTATGAAACGATTGATTTGTACAAATTAAATACGTCTATTGACTATCCCAATGTGCGGATTGACGATGTGCGTGAACATCACTTATTACAGAGGTCAAACTTTCGTTTTTGGCTGGGCAGGGTTTTTCTGACCACCTCGAATATTTGTTTTGTACACGTGGTCCTTCGCTCTCAAAGCGTCAAAGATTCAATTCAAACCGAGTCCGTGAACCGTCCGTCAAAAATTCCTATCATTATGTCAAAGGGTTTTATTAGATCATTTTCAAATTACCTATAACATATATGAAATTTAGAATTTGTTTCCTAGGTAGTTTTATTATATCATTTTCAAATGTACGTGTATTCAGTATATTGTAATTTAAAATCTAAATAAATGGAAAAAGGTGTTCATATCTATTTAATAGGAAGGTTTTTCAAATTTGTTTAAAAAAAAATCATTGTTGAGTTTGACTTTTAGAAAATGTTTTTATTTTATTTTACAATAAATGTTGGATTATTATATTTTATAATAATTTTAAAAAGTACGTATTTCAATAAATATATTTTTATAGATATTATATTATTATATTTTATTATGTTGCAAATATTTGAAAAAATTCTTAAACGATATATTTTCTGATAGAATACGATGAATAAATTGGAGACAAAGAAAATTAAGATTTTTTAAATAGCCCTTCAACTATTCAGAAATAGAAAATTCAATAAGCATATGTGAAGCCAAGTTCCATGACCTTTGCTAACATCCTCAATGCCTATGATAACACATAACAATGGGAAATGGTCTGAGGAACTAATTATCATTGTGGATTTTATCAAACACATCAATTTAATCATATATGTGTCAACATTGAGTGTGGAAAATGTAAATAAGATGGTATGAGGAAATAATTATCATTGTGGATTTTATCAAACACATCAATTTATTCATATATGCGTCAACATTGAGTGTGGAAAATGTAAATAGGATTCTAAAAATTTGTAGAAATTCAAGAGAGTATATCCAAGGATCAACTAAAATAAGTGATTTAGGTGTTATAGTTTGATCCATCTCATGTAGATGCTAAAACTAAAGAAGGATGGAATCCATAGGTGATTTTTTCATTATGGAAAATAAAGGATGGTTTAGAATTTATTTTAGTTTTTTGGGCACATGCCTTTGATTTTTGAACTGCCACTTTGCTTCCTATGATGACTAATGTGAGACGTAGAATGATAACTATAGATAAAATATTACAATAAGTACAAGTTGGATTTGAAATCATGTACCTCTTAAATCAATTTCTTTGTGTGTCTTGGATGGAAACCATAATTATAGACTATTTTTACAATCCTAAGGAAATGCACATGTCATTGAAGTATGAAAATGATAACCTTTAGGGATTTTACATCGAGAATAATTTGACATGTGTAGGTGAAACATATCCTGAATGGAGAAGTTATGTAACTACTAAAGCATGGTGATAAATTTGGTGGAAAGTATATGTAAAGAGTGTTATCCAATCATACTATTAATTGGTTATATATGCTATGTTCACTTTCTACTTTTAATACATACACATTTTTAAAAAACTAGTAATTCAAGAGTTCATGATCTTACCTAAAATTATGCTCATGTGGGGTGAGGTATACCAAGTCTTACCAGGAATTATATATAGATATATATAATTATTAATAGGATATATATGAAGTTAGATAAATTATATTGGGAGATGAAGGTGGATAGGTATATTTTTCAATGCTTGATTTAACTTGATAGAGCATGTTCATTTTCCATATGATTTGGATAGTTGAATTAGATGTTAGTTGCATGAATCAAGACATAAAAATGTGTTATACACACTATCTAAATTGTGGATAAGGCACTTGCCAACTAATCAATTATAAGATTATTTTACATTATGCCAAGGCATGTAGTTCCATAGTTTGATCTTGTTATTGTAGTTAAATTTTTACATCAAAATTTCATTACCTATTTGAAATATTTTCCATTTATTTTAATTTTTCTACTTTTTTCAATACTCTACTTGACTCTACAACTCAATGAAAAAGGAAATTTTATAGGTGAATTCATAAAGAATTTATTTTGAATACGGTAAGAAGCTAGATTTTGAAAGGATTCAAAGCATTGAACAAAGGAGTAGAAGATAAAACATTGAAATCTCACATATGTCACCTATACCAGCTT